>BMAW01059144.1:0-13882 GCA_019974015.1 Nephila pilipes | reverse complement strand
ATAGGGATAATTTATAAAAATAAATTATCCCTATGCTATACGAATGAAAGTTTTAAGAAAAAATGAATCTTAATGAAAAAAATTAAATACATGTTTAGTAATGCATATTTAGTTTTAATGAAAAAATGTACCTTAAATATCATAGCAAAATTCATTTATAGCATAGGGATAATTTTTTACAATTTCTTAGTTTTAGCAAATTGAAAGTAAATGCTTAATATGTATTTAATTTTCATAAATACGTATTTAATTCATTGTTAATATATATATATATACCTGTATAAATTAATTGGGACAAAGTAAAAAAAAATCGCTTTTTTATTAGAAAACGATACTTTTTTCAATCTACATTTACAAAACATTTTCTAATATGACGTATGTCCTCCCTTAGCAGAAATGATCTCTTGCAAACGTTTTGGCATTGACTCCACTAGATTAGTACACATACTCTTGAGTTCATCATTATGAAACCACACTTGAAATGCATTGTTTATCATGCAAACTTTTGTACAATTCCTCTTACCAAAACGCCTCTTCATAGTATTCCACAAGTTCTCAGTGAAATTTAGATCTGGTTAATTTTTAGGCCAATCAAGCACATTAATTTGATTTTCCAGCATAAAAATCTTTATCAGTTTTGAACTGTAATAAGGAGCCAAGTTGAGCGGAAATGTTTCGATAAAGGTTTTCATGAATGAAACAATCTTATGTCATAATATTTCGATGTATTTATAAGAATTCATCATGCCTTGAACAGGAACTAAGTTCCATTTGTCGTGACCCCCTCCCCCAAAGATATCTGCTTCTGCGATGTTTTACAGTCTGTTGGATATGGTCCTGTCTCAAAGATTCATAATCTCTTCGTTTCAAAAATCTAAACTATATCCCTGCAAAAATAAATTAGTTTCATCACTGAAAACTACTTACTTCTAGTTGTCATCAGTCCATGATTTGTACTTTTCTGCCCATGTAAAACTTTTTTTCTTCATGTTAAGAGTTAAAAATTGTTTTTTAGTTGGTATCATTGCCTTACGGCGAGCGCCCAGAAGCCTACGCTGTACATTTGAGCTATTCACATCAAAGCCAAATGCTAATAAATTCCTTTGAAGGTCTAAGAGTGTTTTCCTTGGAATAATTTTGCTGTTTCTAATTAGAATTTTATCAGTTTTTGCAGTAGTTTTCCGCTTGCATCTACATCTTCCTTTTCTTTTTGGAGAGGCTGATCCGCATTTTTTGAAAGAAGTTAAGATTTTTGAAACACTTGATTTGCCTACACCAACTGCTAAAGCTATTCCTCTACCTTTCATGGAAGTGTGATCTTTAAGAACTATAATTTTAGCACGCTTCCTTGAAGTGATATCCATTTCTGAACGCGTGAAAGAAAGAGCAAACACTAACAACTAGCTGCTTCGCTCAAAGGCTCACAATTGAAGAATAGGTAAGTACACATGCATTAAAGCCAGTTAGCTCGATCAGTCACATTCACTCTAAGCAGATAAATCCGGTTTCAGTAAGTTCACACTAAGTCTTAGCAAATAAAATCGGTTTGAAGTAATTTCAAATACATCTTCCAAAAACAATAGCTTGCCCAAATTAATTTGCACAGTGCATATATATTCATAGTGATTTATTTCTGTTTTTCTCGCATATTTCAAATTATTGATCACTATACAAGAGAAAATTGGAGTGATGTATTCCCAAAAATCAATGAAATGTTCAGCCAATACAATTTTAAAAAGCACGCTGGCAAATAAATTTTGTTTGTATGATAATGAATTGAAGTATCGATTCATTTTTACGCAATAAAACGTGGAACACTGTGAATTAATGCTCACGCTTGTCATTTTAAAATTTATGATACAGAGACTAATGTTGATAAGAAAAAATTACTCTTACTTCCTGTTTTGAGGGTTATACCTTTAGCTTTTAGTTTGGAATTTAATTACTATGATACCACACACTCACACACTCACTCACTCACACACACACACACACACACACACACACACATTAACACACACACACACACACACACACACACACACACACACACACACACACACACACACACCACACACACACACACACACACAGAGGGAGAGAGAGAATTTTCCATTTATCTGTAAAGTATGTAAACAAGCTAGATTATTATTGTAAGATTAATACTTAAGCAGAAATCTACCAAGTTGGAATAAAATAAATTTTTCATGAAAAATATGTATGAATTCGTTTTAACGATCATATAAGGTACCTGGTATAATATGGCCAGTACAATCAATGCAGCTTCTTAGCGGTTTCAGTTTTAATTTCAAAGTTAGTTAATAAATGAGCATGTACTTTTTTGAAGTAAATTAAGAAGAAGCTATAAAAATGCACCGAGCGTGATTTGTCGAATCATCTTTTGCGAGGAAGAGGTTGTCATCGAATGGCTGTTGTTATTTTGATCTGGTAAGTTTATCTTGTTTGCGTTGGCTAAAGAATCGAACGAATGTTATCTACTGTTGATTCTGTTAGGATTTTAAATGTTATTCAATAATATGTAATGAATTTTCTCACGCCGTTATAATTCATGCATGAATCGCAATGTTCTCGGAAAGCTATAGCTGCAGATAATACGGCCACTGATTGCTGTATTTATTACTTTATCTAATGGCTGTCATACCTGCATACGTACTGTTTATTTTATTTCATCTGCTTATTATATTTTATATTATGATTTTACAGCTCTTTCTCTTAGTAATTTTGCTAATTTTTTATGCCCTGATCAACATGTCATCCAACAAATCGAGAATTGATGGAGGACGGGGAGGGGAAGCTCTGGAGTTACCGGAATATGACCTTGATTTTTTTTTCTTATTTACATTCGACTGCTTTCAAATAGAAATTGATCATGAAAATAATAACATGTCATTTTTTTTATAATTGTTCCTTATTCTTCAGTAAACTAAAGTTTTGTAGAATGGATTTATCTATAAAGCAGGAGAAGTGGTCATATTACTTTCTCCAACCATATCTACCAGTAAAAGCAGGTGTTTTGTAAAATATTAAACTTTAAAGTGTAAATCTAAAGTGAAAACCAAAATTCTTTTAAAACTTTAGAGGAAAAATAAAATTAATAGCAATGTGCTTTTCATTTTTCAATTTCATTACAGTCATCACAATTTCAGTTAGAAATAAGAGTAGTCGTTTTATCCTTTCGTACCTCTAACAATATTGCAATAATGCTTCAATAAGAGACGTATTAGCAGTCGCCCCACAACTATGATACACACGATTGACTTTTCACTATTTAGTGAACTAACTTTGGGTCTTGGGGTGAATATATACTCTCAAAAACTAAGAACAGAACATTTTATTTGCTAAAAACAAACAAGCCTATGTGTCTAAAGTTGATTGTTCTAAGTGCTGTACTGATAGCCTATTAAGAAAAAAACACCACATATTTGAAAGATCTCAATCGACTGTTATAGCGATAAATTTTAATTGATCAAGTTGATTTTATTTATTTAATTAAAATTGAGAAAGTTGATAAAACTAAAATTACTTAAAAGAACAGAAAATAGTAGAAAATTTCAAATATCATTGAAGTATGTTGCACTTTGCCAAAATCAAAATTCATATTTTGCTTTTTTTACGCTGTACCTTCTTTGTTATGGTGGATATGTTATATTAATACAATGTTGATTTTAAATTTATTCTGTTGATATTAGGGAATAGATGAATTATTCAAAGTTTTAATGTATGTTCTTTGCTATATTTGTGAATGATGATTCTAATTAAAATGGAGCTTAAAAATGTAATGAATACGGATCAAAATGTTAAAGGAGATCCACATTTGTTTGAAAAAAAAAATGATGTTTTAGTAGAAATTTGTTATTTGGGTGATAGAACAAAGACACATACATATCAATTTTGAAAAATTCATATTTGTTTATTATATTATTAGCTTTAATTAGTAATTAGCTCATCCTGTTAACTAATACATAAAACATTCGAATAAATATGAAAAATTGCCGAGAACCATGAAAGATATGTATATCATTTTGAAATATAATTTTTAGATTTTCGAGAAATAGAATCTTTTCAAGGCATTAATGCATAGCAACTTTTCATAGTTAATATTTCTTCATATCTTTCTTTGTAAAAAATTTAAAACATTTCAAAACAAAAAGAATCACAAGTAATAAAAGAACATTATTTTAAAAAATGAACTTTTTACAAAAGTATTGCTTCAGATGCAAAAGAAACAATCAAAAACAATATTTCCAAAAAATATATCATATTCAAACAGATAGAAATGATTGTGAGATTTCTTAAAAATAAATTTAAGCACAATTCTATGGGCTTTTTTTAAAAAAAACCCCAGTTATCAAGTATTTTATTTTCATGAGATGAAATTGGTGAACTGCTTCGAATGTGATCTAAGAGCATAATTTCTTTTCTTATAAATTATTTTTTAGAAAGAAAACCTTGTTATGATATTTTTGATAAAAAAAATTGCGATTTCAGCTTACGAATGAAAACTAAGTAGTTAGTGACAAGACTACAAAATTTCTAATTGCTTAGACTATTTACCTTGACTAACTTCTTGAAGATTACATACTTATTAAAACTAACTATAATTTTTAAGAATTCCGTAAAACAACATTTAAAAATTTTGAAACTTTGAGTTTCTGAATTGTTACTCTTTTACGAGTTTCATTGGTAGCAGTGCAATTATATATTATGCAATTTTCATAATTAGGTTGTAGGCTTTTTACTCTGGGCATTTCCTATAGAAGATCAACATGATAAAATGCGTAGCAAAGTTTCAAATAACAAATTTCTGTAATTCTGTATGAAAAGTTTGTTTAAAATAATTAAAATATTGTTTATATAAAAAAACAAGCCCTTCTTAAACAATCCATTGACATTATTTCTTTATTTACATTTTAATTTATATTAATGCTAATCCAAAAAATATTTTTAAGAAAACTAGAGTCTTAAAGATTTTTTAAGTAGTTGTGAGATCGCTACTTTCATTTTGAGGTAAAAAGCTCATCGGTTTTGACATCTCCCATACGTTGGAATAATAATGATTTTCATGCCATATTATTTTAAATATACCGAAGGACAGAACATGTATCGTGTTAGGGGTTGTCTGTCAATGTTCAAATTTTTGCTGATTTAATTAATGCAAAATTCTTTCAGAGAATCTGTGAAACGCGCACCCACACATATATAACATCAATCAGAGGTTTAATAAAGGAGGGGGGGGGTACCCATCTCACTCACTCAACGATTAAGGTTCTGGTTACTCTTGTCTCAGTTCTTGCGCACAGGTAATAGCAGATAATTTTGAAGAATACTAAAAGTTTCGTACTGTTAGTATTTTTAAAATATTATTATTTTTTCTCTTAGAGTGTCAATGTACGTCTATCCCTCTCAATAAATTTTTGTCCTGACATTTTTAATATTTTCTAAATTTGTGAGGAATTTTTTTCTTTGAGATAAAATGCTCATAATTTTTTGCAGATATTTGTTTTTCAACTTTTATTTATGTAACTACACCTATTGATTTTTATTCCACTAGAAATATTTGAAAAATTCTATGACTCAAAAAGTGTATAATTGCATGTTTTTCAACTTTTAAGTAGTGATATAGTAAATTTTATACTTAAAAAGTTTCAATTTTTCAAAGCGATCCATTTATTTTCAGACATCTTAACCTTTCTTTATGTAAAAAAATTATTCGAAACAATCCTTAATATTCAGTTCTTCTCTAGTGGGAACTTTTTTAAATGAGTTTAATTGAATGTCCTCTCATTGTTAGATTCTAGAAATATTCCTAAATTTTTACAATCAAATTAAAAACAACAATTTCCGAATCATAATTCGTTACCACAACTGTATCTGTATTCGTTTAATTCAAATTATTTTAAAGACACGTTATAACTGTTGATAACAACATCTAAATATCTTTAAATCAGAATAAAGACGTTTTGATGAAACCTTTTTCATTCCCAAGTTTACACATCACTTCCTTTCAAGACTAAGAGCATTTATTATGAAAACACCCTTTATTATCATACAAATACTGGAACATACATTTGATAACAACTGCCACAGAATTCATATTTCTGCAAAGAAATATCGTAGCTTAGTGAGAATTATTGTGAAGTACGAATAAAAGGGGAGGGGGAATGATGACGTCAGACGCAGTTAATGAAAGCAGCATCGACCATTTTTGCCTTAATAATTTAATATTTGTTAGTATTCAATATTTTTCTATGATTATATGAAGAATATATTAAATATTTGCATCCACTGTATTTATTCTCATGAAATAATTATTAGAAGAGTTATTAAAAGATAATAGCAATGAAACAGGTCTGCATATATAAATTATTCTGCCACAGAATGAAAAAAATATTTACAGTACTCCCTCTATGATCCGGCACTTCTCTTATTCTACCCTACCAGTAATCCGACGTTTTTACATTGGACAGAAAAGGATTTAATGCCTTCTACTTCAACGGAATAATCTAGGATATCAATACAAGACAATGCATTATTTGTAGTTAGTTATTTTGCGTGTTTGTCACTTTATTTGCATATAATGTATTAAATTGTGAACAATTAAACATAGAGTTTCCAGTTTAAATGAGTTATTGGATTTTGCAGTAATGTGGCGGTGGAGAGAGTATTGTATTAGTTCCTTGATACGAACATGACCTTTCACATTCAAATGGGACAGAGTAGTTGGACAGTTATTATTTCAGAAATGAAAGGATTTATAGACTGACAATCGACGAAAAAAAATTCAACTTTTTCTAAACAAATTGAAAATCATTATACGATAGTAAAAGAAGCAATTGAAGTGGGTAATTCAACTAACGACTTTGTTTTGCAATCATCAGAATGTATTAAATAATCATAATGGGTGATATTTTTTTCGAAAAAAATAACTTATTTTCCTCGCAGATTCAAATCTTTCAATCAGATCGGAGAAAAAACCGCTAGTCTTCGGAGTACACCCACGTGTAGTGAAACATTTTAGAGGTCGGCGCGCATCTGACGTCACAGTTCCGTGAATGGAGCCAGAATTTCATGGTCCTCAATGAGCGTAATCCCGCCTCTCAGTCACGTGGAGGGCTGCGCAGACCAACTTAGAATGATACACACTCCAGAGATTTTACTACGCGCTCTATCTCTTTGCAGGATTGCTATATTTGGCGAATATCTGCTTGGTTTAAGAAATCAAATGGCTGCGAAATTTAAGAAAAGATTTTTCTTCAGAATCAATATTGATTTTTCCCCTCATTATTATTACTTCTTATATTTAAATCTAGTCGCAATTTCTCAAAAAGTAATGAATATTTCCAGGAGAAATGTAGCATAATTGTAAAAAATATTTTATAACTGTAAAATTTCTTTGTACTAGTTATCACACGAAATTAAGTTAAAATTAAGGAGAAAAAAAAATAAGTAAACTAAAAGATACGAAACCTACAAAAATTTCAGATGAGAGAAATCAACTTTTTGTAAGCTCTTTTATGTATGTATGTATATATATATATATATATATATACATAATCAAGAATCAAAACCTAAATATAACATTAAGTAGCTATAATTAATTTTGAAAGAAAAAATATTAATCATAAAAAAATATTAAAATTTAAACTAAAGAATAATTAAAAAAAAAAAAAAATGGAAAGAAAAGTCCATGAAGGTCAAGAATAAAAGACAATGACAGGTAGCATGAGAAACTTGAAAAAAGATAATCCCGTAAAAATAGACAAAATGGAAATAGAGTTATTCAATAGCACCATTGGATCAAGATATTGGTAAAGTTCTGTTTAAACATGTCTGCTCAAAGTCTAATGTCACAAGCCAAAAAAAACCCCGGATAACTGAAGGAAAAATTATCGGAACAAATTTTGATTTAAATCTGAATTTAAAGAATATTTAATATCAAGTAAAACACACAACTGTAATGCAAAGAAATATAAAATATAATTATGTTTAAAAAATGAAGCAGAAAAATAAAAAAAAAAGTAACTCACTCATTTTTAAACAACATTAATTTCTCCCATGTTTTGTCCAAAACTACTTTCCGCCAAAAAGAACAACTTATAAATAAAACTGTAGTATCGCCTTCACTGAACAAGATTTAGGATTAAGAAGAAAAAAAACCCATCTGTTATAAATTTAGTAATAAAAAAAATTAATAAACATTATTGAAAAATACTTAAAAAAAAATAGAGAATAATTTAAACAATAATAACCAATAAAAGTTATTAAATATATAAAGCAATTAAAGAAAAATTATTCTAGATTTTAAAAATTATTCCGTTTTATAATTTATATATATTTTTTTAATTTTTATGTATTTCGTAATCTTTATATTTTAAATCATTTTTTGGAAAAATTAATTGGATAACAACTTTAATACAAGTATGAACGAATTTATGAACTATTATATTGAAAATTTCATGGATATTAACTAATTTAATATTACATAGGATATAATTAAATAAAATATTTCTAAAAACATTTCAACTTAAATTACTGGCAAAGAATGGTTCTCTTTTTATCGAAAAAAAAAAAACCTATCCCTTTTGTCAAATATAATACTACAAGTCTTATTACTAACGATATTTAAGTTAATAGCTAAATAATAATTTTAATGGTTTGAATAAGATTTAAATAGGAAGGGTAAAATGATAAATCCGACGAAATTTAGTTTGAACAGATATAAAGGTCCTCTAACATATATATTCAACCAAAGAGAACACACACACACACACACACATACACACACAATAATACACACACACACACACACACACACACACACACACACACACACACACACACACACACACACACACACACACACAATGACTAAACTTTAATTTAAAAATGATTTTAAAAATATTATAAATTCTTTAAATTTGCTATTCACTAACAAAAGCAAGACAGTTCATTCCTATTCTTTCTGATCAATCAGTATCCTTTAATTTCTAGATCCGCTGTTCAATAAAATCTGTTTTCGTTGCGTCACGTTATCATGCAAATCTGCCAGAAGATAATAGGCTTCGAGAACGATAGACGCTCGCAGTATCCCTCACTACCTTCCTCTTATACTACAAGAATCACAGAAGTGATCGGTAGAAATCTTCAATATAAAATCACATCAAGGTAAAATTACCGCTTTCCTTACCATACTAGCCAATGACAAGACATGACTACCAGTAACACGGCTTCTACTTAAGTTACCTTGCCTCCGGACTCAATTCTCCTGGCAGCTTTCATCGACCAGATTAGAACCTTCGCTCTGACACAATACTCACAGAGCATGAACATCCATCACTGCTAAATCACGACAATGAACTGCAGCCAGGCCTGAAGGCCCGCTCTGTCGTCTTCATGATCAGAATAAATTTCTATTTCAAATCTCACTTTTCTCCTCTTCTGTTGTATCTGAGGTGATGGGCTTTCTAACCTTAGGGTAACTCTTGTATTGCCTCTCTCTTTCAGCTAAAATGAATAAGCAGCCATGAATTTTGAAAATCGAATTTTTATTTACTTTATTAATAAATTCCTTATATATACTCGTATATATATATATATATATATATATATATATATATATATATATATATATATACAAATTTTAATTTTCGAAATTAATGTTTACTCATTAATTTCAAGACTCATAAATGTTATTAGATATGTTAAGTTACCAAGCACTGCTCTTTAAATAAATTTTACAAAGCTTTTGAGCCAGTTTTTTTTTTTTAAATTTAGTTCAAACGACCAAATACTGAAAGGTTGACTGAAGAAGTTAAAAATAATGTCTCTAATTAGCATTATTTTCATTTTATCATTGAGAATTTAAGACTACATTTTATTTTATATAACATTTTCGGTAATTTTTTTCTAAACATGATAATTTTTGAGTTCCCTTTCAATAATTCAAACGCTTTTATTCTAGGAATTTCATAAATTTTTAATTTAGGAGTGTATAATGAAGTATTTCTGAGAACTTAAATTAACAAATAACTAATTCTTGTTGGAAATCTTTTTTATTTTTGAAATTTTTAACATTTTACTTTAGTAATAAGAATCATTTTATTAAAATGTATCGGATCTTATTTGCGAATGTAAAATAAATTTTGCTTATAGCTCAAATAGAGAATTACATTTCTTTAAAACAAATGTTATTTATTCATTTGAAAAGTAAAAAAAAACTCTAAGTGGTGGAAGTTGGTACACTAAAAAAAGTGAACACTTTGAAATAAAATAGTGTTTTGAAGCGTGAAAAAATATAATGATTCGTTTTGGTTGCATTCTTAATTAAAAAAATTACATGCTCTGATTTCATTAAGGGTAAAACAAAATTTTATCCATTATGTTATCATCAAAAAGCTGTAAGGATACATTTTGGTTCCATTATTTTATTGAAGATAGCAGATACTGCTGTCGTCTAATGCAAAACTAAATTTTGTTAGTTATGATTTAAAAGAAAAACATTTAAATAACTTTTTGCTCTCAGTAATTTAATGTTGACTTTATAAGACTTCACTTCTCGAAAAATATGTATTTTTTGAAAATTGAAATAGTGACAGTACTAGTAACCTAAGTAAGTTCTTTTCATTCTGTTTTCTTTATAATTTTTCTTAAGTTTCGTCATCAAGCTGGAGCAACAAAACCTTTAATTTGTTTTATCTTCAATAATATTTCTGAAATAAATTTTTTTAAAAAGTAGTCTTGATCCAAATAGAACAATTTAGATTTCAAGCTCCACAAAATTGTATTATTTATTGCATGTAAGGGAGTAAAAATATTTTATTTGCTCTAGATAAAGTTATTGGTAAAGTTATATCTGTTATGAGAGAAATTCAGATTTGTCTTAAATTTCATAGTAATAACTGGGATTATCGAAATTACCTTAAAAAAACATTTTTTGATCAATTTCTATTTTTATTATGATACTTATTTTGTTTACTGAACAGATGATTTCAAACATTTTTTTATGGATGCTTTAGTAAAAAACACGTTATATATATATTTTTTATTATACTACTAAAAGAGAGAAGAACTACATATTAAATATAATTATTTTCCTTCATTTTCTCTGAGTTTAGTTCTATGATACTTACAGCAACTAAACTATATCTTGTTTTCCCTTCGGGATCTTTATGATGAATTTATCAGTTAAGTTGCCCCCATCAGTATTTCTTTTTACCATAGCTATTAAATTCAAAATCACTGATTGGAAAAAATTTCACATCCTCCTTTCAATACTTACTCTTTAGAATTGCTCTGACAAGTTTTTTCAAGCCTATTCAATTGCAATTATAACAGCTGAGGATTTCCTTTTTTCATTTATTTCACTAGCTTTCTCCAGTCTCTCCTGTTGATCCGCCGATTCAAGGTGTTTACACTTTGGGAGCGCTCTTGGCGATGAAATGGGAGCGCAGTTGGCAACCCGCGGAGGTATGGAGTGCGAAGAAGAGCAGACGGTACAGAGAGAAAGCGTGTCGGCGAAAGTGAGAGGTCGTCCTTGCGTGCCAAGACCATGTTCAAATCATCGCCTACGGCACTCCATCACCTGGTTCTCGTAGTCCTCTCCATCGTAGTCCTCATCCCGACGTCCCAAGGTAAGATAAGCAATCCCTCGCTCTCGTGCATTTCACACAATCTATTTGCGACTCGAAAAGGCGGGAAAACTGAAATCTTTCACGTGTGACACGAGAATCTTTTCCATGATAACACGAAGTATTTGCTTCCTAAGGAAAAACGGTATTCCATTGTATTTATTGAGAAACTAAAGGAAAATGCACGTGACTGAGAAATATTGAAACAATTAATCATAGCAACCTTTTAACAATTTATTTGTAGGTCGACATCGATATGCCTTTGTATTTATGAATTATAAACTCAGATGCCGTATGGAAATTTCAAATGTTGAACATAAAACACTCCTGTCAAATATATATATATATATATATTCAGAATCCTATTTTTGATTTGAAAATTTTCAGTACACTGGCGTTAATTGTAGCATTAAAAGTACAAACTTATTTTCCACGGAGACGTAAGAAATGCAAGAAGCTAACTGTAATGTAAGATAACTGACATTCTTTTAAAGGCTAACATTACCAAGACGTCATAATAATTTGCCTTAGAATGTCGTTCATAATTTTTGACGATTTTTTGATTTACATAAAGGTAAAGTCCGCTGATGAGGATTGTCATTGGATCATTCGCTTTGGTTCTTTCTGAAAGAATTTAAAATTTTAACATGTTTGAGAATTTTTATTAAGCTTGATTACTTGAAAAAAATGTGGCAACTGTTCTTTCATTCTGGAGATGAGCATCGCCTGATGGGACTTTTTAAGGCCTGATATATATATATATATATATATATATATATATATCAGTGAATTAGAGAGTTCATTTTTGTGAAAAACTATGCCAAGAGTAATTGTACGGCAAGAATCACAACAAAATTTATGTCCATTTTGTCTGATATTTTTTCCTGTATTATCGATGCAGAACTGCTGCCTAACATACGACACTCTTTAATACATTTTTATTTAAAATAAACTGGAATGAAGGAACGGATACTTGGGCGATGCACTTCTTTTTTTTTATAAAGAAAATAACATAACTGTAATATTTATGTGTTGCGTAGTAGAACATTAAAGACATTCATTTTCATCCACTTCCTCTCCGTAGATCATCGCTGAATATTCGAATGCTGTGTAATTTTTTGCAAATCATGACTGAAACGCATTCTTCCATCTCGAGCAATGAAAGTGAAAGATGAAATACAGCAAATGCGAAACTGGTTTCATTAACCTGCCTTTGTGTTTTTATTGGGATGATCCTAAAAATAGCATTTTATGATCCACGCTGGGAGTAACGTGCATGGGAAACGAGGATGAAGGAACGTCGCTTTCCCACGGTGAAATGAGAAAAATGGAGAAGGGTAATCTTTTATACGAACTATCTCTGGGAGCTCTAATAAAGTTCATTGTGTAGGGATACTATTACTTTTAGAAATAAGCACACATGCGTTTGGGTTCACGAGGGATACTTTGATGTGACGCAGACAGAAAGGACGATGACGAATTAGATCTCAAGGATATTCGAAGGGAAAATGCATATCCCGCTCGTAGTAAAACTAGCGAAGGAGACGAGACAACATAAAAATTTTTGTCAGAATGTTTTATTCATTGGACAATTCAGAAAGCAGATTTATCCCCCACGACCAACGATGCGTTTGGTAAAAAACTTCGTAAAATTTTTTCAAACCTCCTTTTGATAATAGAATTAATGTTTTTTGAGAACACGTGACATATTTTTCTTGCGCATATATCTTTAGTTAATTTGACTCCAATAAATATTCTTGACATTCCAAAAAGTATAATCGCGTATTTTGTACGAATCATACTTTAGTGTGTTTACAAATATGACATATTTAGCTATACTATTAAGAGTTTGTAGATGTTTTTTTTAAATTGATTTTCGGAGACTTTTATGATTGATGTGTCACATGTAAATTACGTATTATGTATAGTATATTCAATATTTTATTGTTAAATGCTTTAAGTGCTATTCCATTGTATCTAATTTCAATTAAATGTTTTTCTGCATGCTTTTTATTTTATTTGCATCTAGTAAGAAATTATTAAGTGTATTTATGATAAATTTTATATGAATTGTTTTATTCTTTATCATATTAATGCCTTCGAAGATTTACGTTAATTAAGTTTAGTTCAATTGGTTTTAATTGTTTCCTAATTATCTAAATGTAATTCGTTTATCAATATGTCTCACATTAGTGCTTTCAAGAACTATTATAAAAATGTCATGTATTTTTTTT
>BMAW01059141.1:0-25704 GCA_019974015.1 Nephila pilipes | reverse complement strand
ATACAAAGACTTGAAACTGTCTTCGTTTGGGGAATAGGTGAAGGCCTTTTAATGCCCGAACGAATCTTAAAATGTTTTAACAAATAGACGTCAGTATAACATGTTAAAATGAAATGAGCAAAACCAATTTCCTTCTTTTTGTATTTTTCGTTTACTGTTTGATAATTCTTTGCATAAAATAATGATTTCAGTACATTTTCTTAAAAAAAATCTCAAAATTAAAATTTTCTCTTTTACATAGCGTCTGATGGAAAACAAAATAAATTACATATAATATTAGTGCAATCAAACCAATACGCATAATTGTGAGAAATACTTTTAAGAAGTTGAGAAAAAAAAAAACTACTTAAAACTATTAAATTTGTTGAAAAATTCGTAGAAAAAACATTGAAATGTTTTGAAATATTTTTTTTTTTTAAATTTAAAATAATTACATGCTTGAAAATGAAAATTTTTCTGAAGAAATGCATATTTTATATTTATTCTTATATGTTTAATATAAACTTTTTCTTATAAATAACTAATTTTAAAAGTTTTATTCTGTGTCCCTATAAGTCATTATTCTTACAACGTATCTAGCATTGTATGGATAATTTTGAGCAGTTGTATCCGTATCGAAAAAAATATCTCAATCAGACGCTTTATTATGTAAATCAAATAATGGACCACATCAGCCATCTTATTCATATTCCAAAAAAATAAATTTTATTAGTACAAATCAGTTCAATTGTTGAATGTCAAATTAACTAAAAAAATGATAAAATAATTACATTGCATTTCTATATTTATAACTTAACTATGCCAAATAACGTATTATTTAATATTTGGGAAATAATAGTTAGTAATAGTTAAATAAATTTTAGTTTTGTTTTACTTATCACACAGTCATTTAATATATTATTTGTTATTCAACATTCGAATGCAAATTATGTATGGATTCATTATGATTATAATTGAATGTGGAATTTGCGAAAGAAACACTGTTGTGTATAATAGATAAAACATATTTGTCTTCATCTATATATAGATCATTCAAAAAATTCAATTGCTCCCTTTTCGAAAGTTTTTCTTTGAAGAATACGGTGACTCTCTAGTAGTAATAACTGATTGGCACTAATAATAATGCATAGAAAAGTGGGTAGAATAAACACAGATGACATTTCAACAGAAACATATTCTTTCAGTTTAACCAATAAAAGACTTTACTGAATAAAGCACTTTATTTCCCTATAAAAAATGTTCTTTTATTAAAGGAATTAGTTGGTTGAATATGAGAATAAAAATTATTTGAACCTGAACTCAAAATCTTAATAAAAATGTAGTAAAATATTTGCTTTAAATTGTTTTTTAATAAATTTTGAAAGATTCTGAAAGCTTTTGTAAAATACAATAAATAATACCTTACATCATGCTTGTCTAAATTGCAGCCCAAAAGCCTTTACAATGTGGCTCAAACCCAAATTATAAAAATATTTAAATTTACACATTCAGATTAAAAGTCTTTAAAAAGCAATTGTACTAATTTTAAGTCTTTTTCGTTAGCCATGGACGAAAGCACTGACACTTCTGATACGGCACAATTGGTAATTTTTATAAGAGGAATCTATGAACATTATAATATCACAGAATTACCTTGCTTTAGTATCGTTAAAAGACACAACCAAGTCTGTAGATTTATTCGATGAAAACGTTTTCCTGATATATAAAAATTTATCATTTATCATAACCAGTGGAGCCCCTGCCATGGTTGGTAAAAATGGGGAACTCGTTAAAATGGTTAATAATGAAGCCGTCGCTGCCGGCAATACGATCTTGATGGCATATCATTGTAATATACATCAGGGTAATTTATGTAAAAGAAATTAAAAAAATGGAAAGTGTATTAAGCATTCTTATAAAAACCATTAGCTTTATAAAGCAAAAAAAAAATCATAGATAATTTGAAGAGCTTCTTAAGGTAATTGACACTAAATTTGCAGATGTTATTTATTTTACAGAAGTAAGATGGCGGAGTAAAGGGAAAATACTCAAAAGATATTACGGTTTGAGAACTGAAATAAAAATATTTATGGAAACAAAAGCGAAACCTGTGAATGATTTTGAGGACGAAGATAGGATTTTAGATTTAGCATTTTTAGTAGACTTAACAAAACATTTGAATGATTGAAAATTGAGACTTCAAGGAGAAAATCAATTTATTAATAATGTGTTCCAAACAATTACAGCGTTTGAAAGGAAATTGAAATTTTGACTTAATCAAATAAAAGCAAAATATTTGACACATTTCAGTACTTTGGCTGCACATAAACCCGTGAATTGCACAAAATATGCTTCATTAATTTTTGATTTAATTCAAGAGTTTGAAAGTAGATTTCAAAACTTTTGAAAAAATTAAGAGTATTTCAACATATTTTTTACCTTATTTTCTCTATAAATAAATAAATTGCCTTCAAATTTTCAAATGTAGTGCATTGAACTGCCAAGTGACATTCAAATGAAAGAAAAATTTTGGAATGTTCCTTTACTGGAGTTTTATAAAGATTACTTACCCCGTGATAAATATCCTATTTTTCACATTCATGCTTTATTAATGTCTTCACCTTTTGACAGTACTTATATTTGGGAACAATTATTTTCAATAATGAAGCTTAGAAAAAACAAAAATAGGACAAAGATCACTGACAAAACATCTGGAAAATGCAGTAAGAATTGCTACATCGTTTATTGAACCTGATATCGATTTGTTTGTTCAACAAAAGCAAATTCATCCATCTCATTAATTGGAATTAATTCCATCTTTATGAAATCCAAACAAAATGAAACGAAACTTTTACAAATTTAAAAACAGTACGTACTTATACATATCTAATTCAAATTTTAAAAAAAAATTATTGAAATGAAGTTAATTTATTTTAATAAAATTACATAGAGTTTATTTTTATTTAAATTTGTTGAAAAATTATTGTATGTGCGGCCCAGCATTTTTTTTTTTTTTTTTTTTTGCACTGTGGCCCAGAATTTTTTTTTGTTGTTGTTGCAATGTGGCCCTCAAACGGTCATAGTTTAGACACCTATGCCTTACATAATTCAACACTATAGTTGTTTTTTTTTAAATATATGAATGTTTCCATTGCTTTGAAAGATATGTGAGATATTTCTTGTGAAGTGTTTTTACCCCGTGGATGGGAAGAAAGTAATTGGCGACCTTGAGAGATTGCAATCACTAGAATTAATACACATCTTCTCCCTATTGAATCAAGTTTTGAGTGGAACAGTTTTCCATTTCAGGGGATTATCTCTTGATTGAGGTTGTGACGAGTGGCGGGTCTCGTCGACACGTGCAGCATCGCCTGAATATCACTAGTCGTGATTTATATTCGGTTGTCTTAGTTAGATATACAGAGGCAAGTGGCTTTGTGTCGGTGGCATTTGCAATCATATGCATTATAGGCTTTGCTGCCATTTAGTGTTCAAGTCCCGAGTCCCCTCTTCGGCGTTAGATGTTTATCTCCGAAACATCGAGGGGTGTTTTTCTACTCCGTGGGGGGGGGGGAGAGTAATTAGTGACATTTAGAGCAAGCGGCTGTTTCGACCGCAGAAAAGTTGACCGGTTGCTTTCTGATGTACCTTTACCAACTAGGCTAAAGACGTCTCATTCTGGCTAGTTAGTAAAGCATTTTAACTTCTGGTGTTGTTGTTGAAGAGAGTCACTGCGGAACCTCTTTCTCCAGAACTATTTTTTTAAATATTGAATCAAAATTCACAGAAGTCGTTAATAATTATTTGAGCCATGCGCATTAATGTGGATAGGTTACCACTGTTGATTGCTTGTCCCTCACGGTAATATATCACTTTATCCTACTTGACATAAGATTTTATTTTTGAAATGTGGGTTGTTCTCCTAAACTTCCCTTAACATCAGGGGTTATTTTCTAACTTTGCATTTAAATTTCCAGCTTCTTTCCTGTCAAATGAAATGGAATGATGTAAATTAAGTTAACTTTAGAAATGGAATATTTAGATATAATCAAGTGGTATAGAAGTGACAACGAATTGAATAAAGGGATAATAAGATTGCTTTAATTAGAAAGGATGATAGTATAATATGCGTAGAAATCTTATGCTTTTACATAAACTGTTGGGATTAGGAAATAACGCTGTCTGATTAATGAAATATTTGAAAGATGTGCTAGTATAATATTCCAGTAAGCGCATTCCTTAATGCCCTGGGCATGAGACAAATACGGAGAGTGTCAACATTATTATTGGATTAATGAACAATATTTTGAAAGAGAATTGATTGTTTTAATTACTTTATCAATGCTTGAAATAAAGATGAAATATATGTTGTGTTTAGAAAAAAAAAATTAAGATGACAGACGAGATAAATAATAGGATTCTCTCGCATATTTATGTCTTTACTTGTAATTCAGAACTTGAACATACTCTACAATCTTCTACTGGTGTTATTACACTCAATAATCCTTCATTCTTGGTGTAAAATATCCCATATATACTCATATTCTGAATCACTTGGAGACTTTGATTATTTCTTTATTTATTTACTTTATTCTGATTTATTTTACTATAAACTGTTACTTTAGAATAAAACGAAGGAAAGTGAAGAACGTGGATGTCCATTCTCTTCCGTTGTTACCATAGTTACAGACGGCATTGGGAGAACATTTGTGACCTTGAAGTGCCTATTGTAATGTAACAGACAAAAGTAATTGATGTTAATTGATATTATTGTAATGAACATCCTATAAAAACTAAGAATCTCAATTAGTTTGGGGAGTTACAACATGAAACCCATCCTCCCTCTTCGGATAAAGTATAAGGAAATTATCTCGATAGATTTCGAGAGACATACAGACAGTGCTCATAATACATCATATTTTAATTACATGTAGCTGATATAATATTCAATTTAATAATTTATGATTCGCTTTAATTTTAATTACATTTAGCTTAAATGTATTCAATTAATAATTTATCATTTATTTTAATTTTAATATCGAAAAAGTTTACTTTTGTCTATTTCTCGATATTTCATTGTTTACTATTCTTATATTTAATTGAGTAATTTATTAATAATTATAAGAAAAACCACACCTTAGGTGGCTAAATTTGTTCTTTGCAAATATTTCATTCTTTTTACTCTTTATTTTCGTATTTTAGACTGCCTGTTTACATTTTTTGTTTCTTGTTGTTATTTTATAATCCCAAGACTTATTTGTTTTATCCTAAATAGTATAGAACTTTTTCACTTTTTTATACTTGTCTCATTAAACATAGAAATGAAAATCTATTCATGAATTTTACATATTTTTGCTTTTTTATATTATTTTTTTTTTAAATTTTTTTAAAAAAAAAAAAAAAAAAAAAAGGAAAATGACCTATATAACTTCTCTAGTCTTAATATCTTCAAAAATTGGTATACCACAAAATCTTAAATTTGACAGTGGAAATCTAAAGTGATAACAACATTATTGTAAAATTTTAAGAAGACAAATATATTGATAACCCCGTGTTTTCCTTTTTTAAACTTTATTACAGCTTTAAATCATAATTTACTTTTGATTTAAGTGGGGCCGTATTACACATTGGAACCTTATATTTCAGTCATATTTTGTCTCTAGAATCATGACGTGTGCTGAAGCCTGAAATTAAAGGTGTTGACATTCTTGACAAGCGAGTCAAGAGTTCGGATCCCAGTCCAATCAAATCCTATCAATTGGAATAACGGAAACTATTTTGCGTTACATTCCAAAGTGTTTGTATGTTCTCTGGTAGTGTGATATATAAAAATGGAGAGGAAACTCCTTCGGCTTTCTCTCGACAGCTTCATTAGAACGGGGTTTAAAATTTCAAATTTCCGCGCCAATACTTTCAAGAGAAAATGTATTTTATGTTATTTTCGAAAATCCTAATAATAACAAGTGCCAGAAACTTAACTCAGCTAACCAACAAACTTTATAACAAGAAATATGACGCGGGTTTCTAAAAAATAAAAATAGTGTGTTTCAAAATACAATTTGCATCATTAATTGCGCGAATTTCCCATAAAATAAAAGCATAGGCTCCATCACGTTTATCTCTAAGACTAACACTTTTAATTGAATTTGCATGAATTGAATATATTACCTACAAATAAAGTTGATTTACATTTATTAGATTAGAATTGGTAGGGTGTAATAGATAAAATTAAGGAAATGCATATATAAGTGGCAAATAATTTAATATTGGTAATTTAGAGTACGGTAAAGATGGTGAATAGAGTTTATCAGGTGAAACCTACATACTGGATCTACTTTGAATAAGAAGCCTTTGGAATATAGTCAGATGCATTTACATAGGGTTAGTGACTCAAATCATTAATCATAGTTCGTCTAAGGGCAGGGGTCGGCAACCTATTGAAACGGAAGAGCTAAAAGTTACAATTTACAAAATTTTCCAGTTTTTAAAGAGCCACTAAAATTTTTTGATTTCAAACAAACGATTTTAAATACGGAATAATATTTATTCATATAAAACACATATATAGATAGTTACATCAATAGGAGCATTGCCTTTGCTTGCTTTTTGAATGTTTGATTAAATCTGGTTTATAACTTGATGTTTTAAATTTCAAGCACGACTTTAGATTTCTATTTGTTAGCTGACTTCTAACTTTACGTTTTATTATATTCATGAAAGAGAATGCTTGCTCATACGAATATGTCGACCCGAAGATCGTCAGCACTCCATATGCCACGGTCTTCACCTCGCTGTAGCATTCTGGAAGACTATTCCATGCGCCGAGTATGAGGACCTGAACTAGTGGAATTTCTTTAAGAGATTACCACTTGTGCTGCGCGATATGCATGCATCTCTGGACCTCCAACTCTTCCAATTTCCTCATGATTTCTATGAACTTGCCACTCCACAAGTATTTAGTTTTCAAATATAGCAATAGCATTTGAAAGTGATCCAGCAACAATTCCAAATGGCTCATTGTTGATCTCATTGGTATTGAGAGGTTTTACTATGAACGAGAGAGTACATTTTTTTGTTTTGAATTGCTCGAATCTCTCCGTGAAACCATCCTTCATATTCTTAAAGCTATGCTGAAGTAATTCGTGTCAATAGTTGCATTAGACTCATTGTGATATTGATTCATATTTTTAAGTTTACCGCTCTCCATGTCTTTAACAAAAAGAAGTAATTTATTTTCGAAACAAATTACTTCTTCAAGCAAGGCGTAGGGTGGGTTTCCCTTTCCTTGCAGTTTTATATTTAGTTCATTTAGTTTCATTGTGGTATCTACCATGAAGTTGAATTTTCGCAACCATTTGTCTTCTTCCAATTCGAGATGTTCAATACCTTTTTCATTGAGGAATGTTTTTATTTCATTCAAGCACAAAGCAAAACGTTGTAATACGTTACTTCTAGAAAGCCATCGCACTTTATTTTGCAGAAGTAAATCAGAAAACTGGATATATATTTCTTCAAGTAAATCTTTTAATCTAGCGATGGTAGATCACTTTTACCAAGATGCTGTTAATAATCTTAGTTACCAAGTTCATGACCTCAACTATTTCGGCCGGAAATGTTTGGGTATAAAGCGCTTCTTGATGAATTATGCAAAGAAAAGTTAGAATTTCATTATTTATTTTTTTCTGAAGAATTGATGTTACCCCTCTATATATTCCTGTTGTATTACTTCTGGCTCCATCAGTTGCTATGGAAACGATTTTATTTATATCGATTCAATTGTCTTCCAAGCATTTTTACATAGCATTTTCTATATCTTCTCCACGATTTGCCCTGAGAGCGGACATTCCTCTTCTTTTGGACCTTGGGACTGCATATACCTGACGAAAAGTGTAACTTGTGCTGTGTCTTTTATGTCGCAAGATTCATCTATAGCAAGTGATAAGGCAGAAGTAAATTGAATGTCGTCCACTTGCATATGTGTTACATTTGAAGACATTTTAACTGTTCTATCTTGTACTTTTTTAACAGATAATGCAATTTTTTGATTTTTGTCATGATTTTTGCTCTGTTTTTAAAAGCACGAAATAATTCTTCAGATGCTGGTGTAAAACAATCTTTGACGTACTCATCATCTGTGAATGCTTTTCCTCTTTTTGCAATTTGTAATGATACTGCAAATCTTGCCAGATTTACATTATTGGAAGATTGCGCCCAGTTATTGAGTATGGAACTTGGCTGTTTTTTTGAAGCTCTTCAACAGCTTTTTTTCGTGCGTCACTGGTTGGATATTTACCAACAAACTAGGTATGTTTTGTAGTGAAGTGTCTCTCGAAGTTTGACTTCTTAACGTGTGTGAGTTTTTCGGGGCAAATGTGACAAGTCGGAAAGACATCTGTGTTGCACATGAATGCAAACGAATCGGTCCGATCCTGATTGAATTCTCGGTTTTCTCCTTCAGTTTCTCTCTCTTTTTCTACTAGATAAAGAGAGATGAGTGACGGAGCTGAAAAAAATGATTTCTTAAAATTTTATTTAGCTATCTAAAATGGCAAACAATTTATTTACCATTATTACTTCGTTAACACGATCCTCAGATATCTAATCCAATTCTGTTACTGATTTTATTATATTATACGCGTTCTTACTTTTGAGAAGATAATTCGCTTCTAAATCGTATTCTTCTTGGAACAACAAGCGAATAGACACGCAAAAAACGCAAGTGATTAAATTAACACACATGTAATGTAACGTCTACCACGCTATCCGAGGATGACTGACTGAGATACGTCTATGGTCTAGACATTTTGTCTGAACTCTAGTCGGTGGCTGTTTGGGTGAGACGGAAATGGTTAGGAATTGGCTGAAAGATAAACATGGTCAAGGAGTTTCATCTCTAAAAACAAAATAATAGATCAAATTTATCTCATTGCGGTCATGCTAAGCGTGGCGATTTATAACTAACGATTATGAAAATAGAGACTATTGAGAAATTAGGTGCTTAAAAAGATTTTTTCTTATTTTTTAAGGGTTTTGATAGTAAAGTATTAGTTTTTTTTGTATGAAACTGGAGAGCCACAAATTTACATAAAAAAAAAAAAAAAAAAGAAACTCATGCGGCGCGCGACCCGCTGGTTCCCAACCCCTGGCCTATGGCCTCTGACTCGAATCTGTTGGTAACAGAAAGATTAATTTATTATTCTAAAACTTAAATCAGACGCATATAAGGATTACGTATCCTTGATAAAGGAGGTTAAAGTTAAAATTGATTTTTTTGAAGATCTGAAAAAATTATATGTTCTATGACTGTTTTTTTATTCACTTGATTTTAATTTAGTGATTATATAAATAAGATTTATAACAGAAAGTGCAATAAATTATAAAGAGGTGTTATAAATTATTACAATATGCTCTTCTTGGAATTTCTAATACATTATGTTCATCTTTAAAAAATTTAAAAGAAATTGAATGAATAGTCAACATTAATTGTATATGTATATATTTATATGTAATTTAACTTTAAAATACAAAGAAAGCAAATTGACATCGGAGCTTGATTGCTTTTGCGGCATTGTATATATATATATATATATATATATATATATATTAAATAACGAAACAGACGCTGTAAACATTTTATTTTGATGTCATAAATATTTACTTTTTACCAATTTCATTATACAACCCTCTTTTGCACGTACAACACTCCATGTGAATTTTCCACAGTTCGAAACAGTGATGGAAGTCTTCTGCTGTCAGCTCATTCAGAACGCGTTCCACATTCACTTTTACAGTTTCAAATGACTCAAATTTCTTTCCTTTTAATGCAAATTTACCTTAAAAAACAGATAGAAGCTGCATAGGTCAAGATCCGACGAATAAAACGGATGGTCTACCACTGGGATTCTGCTCCTGGCTAGAAACCTCTTGACAGACAATGTGGAATGAGTCAGCGCATTGTCTTGGTGGAAAGTTTTGCCGAAAGGATTCTTTATCAATTTCTACAGTCTCAGCAATCACTCAAATACTTAACCGAACCAGATTAACAATTTTTTCGATATTGTTATCCGTTTTTGAAGGGGGAGGGCAAGCCAGGTGGGAATAATCTTCAACGTCTTTTCTACCATCTTGAAATCATTTAAATCATTCAAAATCTCATGCACGTGATAAACATTCATCGACATACACTTCGTTCAATAAATTATAAGTTTCATTGGCGGATTTTCAAAGTTGCTTATAAGTTTCACAACAATTCCTTGCTCTCTTATTATTTTTTCGAAGAAACTGAAAAATTACTCTAATGTGCAAACGAAGGCACATAGAGTTATGTTTAAATTATCAAGACAGATTATGCTTAAATTAACAAGATATACTACATTCGAAAAAGAATATTTCACTCTAAATAGTTGTCGGTCGCTGGCGCTTGTTGCATGCGTACTTCTTATGTAGCATCGTCAGTCTTTTTATTTAACCACTTGCCAGGGTCGCCCGAATCCAGTTCGGACAACTACTACGTGCAGAATTTGTGATGCCTGAACTGACTTCGGGCAGGAGAAAAATTAACGTTTCTATTTTGTGAAGCCCGAGATGAGTTCGTTTCTACTTTAGGATACTTAATTTACTATTTTCTTAATAGATGGTATTAGTGGTCCTAGTTTTTCACCGATTACGACTTCGGTCGTGGGAGGGAAAATGTGGGTGCTGTCAAATAAACAAAGACACACACTTGGATTGATAAGCAAAAGCAGAATTTCGCTTTCTCGTTTAGTTTTGGTTGTTTTTCAGTGAGTTTTCTTACAAATAACCTTCTTTTTTCGCAATGTCCGATTCAGACACGATGTGAAGTACAGTTTAGGTATTTTTAATTAATTAGGTATTAATTTTAATTAATTAATTAATTATTAATGAATATGTATGTTTAAAATTTTATTCTGCAATAAAAAACCATTTTCTAACTTTTATAATAATATAAAGAACAAAATTAAACAGTCAAAAAAATTTTCATTTTTGATCCATTTTTCTGAAATATACTGCACAGATAAGGGGTTAATAACCACAACTTGTATATATTCATCATTTATAGTGTTGTAGCACTTTGTTCGATAGCAGATTTGAGGCAACATTACTAGGCACTAAAGAATTTGTATCACATTTCCATGGAAATCTTTAAAATAATGTAAATTTTACGAAAATTCATCTCCTATTTTCATTCTTAATATGCTATAGGTAAATGTTTGGAAAATACGATATTAATTCAAGAGTCGAGTCACCTTTATAATCGAATTTAAATTTACTTAATACTTCTGTTATATATCATCCAAAAAAATTATTGGAGATTGATTTCATAATTCGGAGTCTCTTTGGGTAACAAACCTCACTGTTAAGCTAGAGCCTCAATTATTTCTACTTCATTAATAATATGAATTTTGAGACCTACCTGAATGTATAGTTCAACGATTTCCATTACTTAATTCATTGATTTTAAGGAAATCAATACTGAAATCGAGGACATCGTCAGTGAAGAGGCTCGCTGAGTACTTACTCTTTGTAATTGTTTTATGACGATCTAGTTATTGGTGCAGTTTGCTACAGGATTGGACGTACAATTTACTCAAACACTATATACCCTCCCTCCATAGATTCCAAATATTCATTAGAGGCAAAACTGATTCAAAATCAGATATTTACGAGATAATGTAACGATATAAATGCAAAAAGTAAAATCTTAAGTAATAAAATAATTGGTTTCTACAAGACTACATTCCACCTGTGCAAAGGAGAGGATAATGATTCTTTCAAACACTACTAGTTCCTAGAACATAAGGTGATCGATTTTCTTATAATGAAAAGGATGACGGAAAAAATCTAAAAAAAAAAAATTACAGCGTGAATAAATCAAATGTTTTATCAATTTCAACAAAAGTATTCTGATTATGCTTACATCACTTTTAATTATTTAACTACACGAGTATTTTTCCATTGAAGGAATATTTTTTGTCAATTTATCATTTTTTAACAGCATATTGGACATTTCAAAGCAAGAAATATTTTTCGTTTTGAATTTTATGGTAAATGCTGCAGCTCGAGTATCAGCATTCCATCTAGATTTTTCACTCGTCCAAAACTCCTTACCGATAGAAAAAAAATCTTTCAGCTGATTCATTAGTTCCAGGGCAGCACAACGTAAATTCAACTGGAATAACTAAGTTTTCATGTGGAAAGCGTTTATTTTTTTGTAATGGTTAAATTTTTCTACCCATCTCTTATCGATTTCAACATGTTGATTTCTCCGTTGTTCTTATTTATTAGAATTTAAATTCTCATTCAGTCATTCAGTCTTCTAATTTATTCAAGTAGGCAATTGTCATCAATTTTAATATTATGCAGTTCTTTCGATAAAAACTTAACTTGTAACAGTCACCATAACTGTAACTTGAACGAGACTGCTAACGCCACCTGTGGTGACGTTGAGAAAGACAGACTTCTCCCCGATCTGTAGTTGTTTATTGTGCATGTGTATGCGTGTTGTTTGTGAAAAATGTCTTATATGTATTCCTTATAAGTATTACTGTGATGTATCCGTAGCTGTGAACAACAACAACAAAAAAAAAATGTTTTTCAACAACATTCATTCAAATGCCCAAAAGGCGTCCTGCGCACCCCATGCCAGGAGCTACAACACACAATTTTCAATATCTGCCGAAGTTATTTGCGATGAACTTAAAAAACACCATTGAAAACTATTATTTCCTATGATATTTGTTTCAGTCCATTCTTTGACATGTGGGAAAGATGTTTGGTAAAAATTCTGCACTCCTTTGATGCACTTTTCCGTTATGTTCGGATTTGATTCCTCTAAGCTTGACAACTTTCTTTTTATTACTAAAGGAATTTTTTTTTCAAATCGGGATTTATATTGAAGGACAAAATTGTTAAAAATAAGCTAAATTTATTCACCTTCTATCTTTTGAATCGTTTTGTGGGAAATAGATGCTTGATTATGTGCAAAATACATTAATACCTCCGATAATTCATAATTTAAAAAAAAAAGATTCAAGTATTTTGATCATTTTTTTAAATTTAAAAAAATGAACGGAAAGGTTCAAGTAATTATAAAATACGCTCTATAGCAGGTGTTACAGCAAGTCATCTAACTTTTGAATATCCTAAAAGTTTTTTTTTTTTTTTTGTATTCAACATTTGCGTAACAGTTTGGCTCGGCATCTCTGAATACAGAGATGAACAGATTAGTTTTAAACTATCTAAAAGGAGGACACTTTTCGAGGAAGGATAGAACTTACTAAAGGTGACTGTCCTCCCTAAAGGAGGACGATGAGTCACCTTAATTATTGGTGCATTTTGCTCAAAAATAGAACATACAATTTAATCCAACTCAATATGCCTCCTTCCAAGGATACCAAATATTAATCAGAGGCAAAACTAACTTAAAATCCAATTCTTACGAGTAAAAAATATAATGATACAAATGCAAAAAGTAAAATGGATAGTAATAAAATAATTGGTATCTACAAGGCTGGATTCCACCTGTGCAGAGGAAAGGACAATGATTTATACACTACTAGTTCCTTAAACAGAATGACGCAGGAGCATGTGCAGAAATGCTCACCACCTCCGAACAGCTGGAGGACAATTTACGTTCAACAGCGAATTACCATTGCGTGGAAATGAATTTGCACACAAACGCTGAAATTTCTCTTCTAATCATAATTATGGTCAAGAAAATTGTAAAGCTGATCGAAAAAAAAAGTTTGAAGATCGATGGCATCATAAAGGTAAATTGTTGTTACCGGTGGGGGTTACCACCTATTAAACCTAGCCGACATTGATTCATATTGAGTTTTGATTTAGTTGTTATTTCCTGCCAGATCAAAATATGATCGCTGCCGCATAGAGTTTTCGACGTCATTTTGCGTCGAGTTGTCACCTTCGAAGGGACCTGAATTCATCATTATACCACGGAAATCAAGCAACATTCAAAACTTCGGAATGTTTCCGGTGAATCTTTTCCATAAAAGGGCGAAGATGGTCTCATTGGCCGGAAAAGTTATTTCGATGAATTTTTGAGGTGTGAAAAGAGTCATGATCACGAAAGTGAGCAACTGAAATCTGGACAGTTGTCTAGAGAGTTATGATGCTTTCTAAAATATACCATTTTTGACGCTACGAGTGGCATCTTTTAGATTTTCTAAGGATTTAATGAATGATCCTCGTAAATTGTATTTTAGTTTAACAATACTCGAAAATTGTTTTATAATAGCCGCTTTAAGATATATGGATTTAATATCAAAAACCGCTTTTTTTCTTATTTTTAATAAATTAATTATCATTCCACTTCTGTGTTTTTTCAGTTTTTCTAAAAAAATACCAAATAAATAAATCATGCTTTGAATGAAATAGACGTCCAGTTTCAATAAATGAAAATATATTCAATTTCATTCATGTATTAATGGATTACGGGTGGTAGGGAGGGCTCTCCCTGTGAAAGAACATTAGTAATTCAAATGTGAATCATTTTTACTGAAGCCGAAAATTTCTAATATATGGTAATGATTACAAAGCAATTGCTTAAATGCTACAATTTTTATTTTTCTAAATACGAGTTTAATTTTCATGTTTTTGACAAATATAACACCATTTGTCTTCTTGAAGACATTTCTAGAAATAACTTTTGACAGTTAAACTCAAAAGGAGTAGTCTATATCCAGTCAGTTTAATTTGAGGATCTTTAATTCAATTTTTTTTTTAAATATATAAAAAAAAATTATGTTATTTTATTAGATATCGTTTGCTTTTTAATAAAAGAATAATTACTTTTACTAGAAGTTGATTTATTGCATAACATTAAAGGAAAATTTATTTTGAAAGTAATAAAAATTAAATTTCAGTCACATAACAAGGAAATTACATATATCTTTTCTAAACTAACACGAGCTTTAATTTTCATCTGTTTAAAAATTCCTGAAAACTTTTAATAGAAATATTTTGATATAAAAAAATTATACATTCAGACTGCATTGAATTAATATCAAAGATCTGCGTATTATACCTTATATTTGAAAATTTAGATGCATTGTATAAATACGTAATTGTTTACTTAAACATGTAAATCATAAATCTCATTTAGCATTATAATATAGGAGACAAAACGTGAAGCCCATTTAAACCAGAAAAAAGGGATTTGATTTAACAAAAATTAGCATGCTATGCTCAATATAAAAATAAATCCAAAAAAAATTAAGAGTTTTTCGATTTGAAATAGAGCTCATTTTTCCCCTGCTCCTTTTAACATGAGAATACAATTGTAAATGAAAATTAAAAAAATGTTTAAACACATAATTTTTTTGCAATTTATTTTGGGATTCTTAGTTGCAACACTTTTGGAAGTAAAAAATGTTTCCTACAATTCTAGATCATTTTAACCAAAGCTAAAAGTTACTTTTTCTTAATAATCTTTAGAGAATATTTTTTTTTAATTCTTTAGTGAAGCCGGAATTAGCGTAGCGTTAGAAAACTATTTAATGTTTTCAAATTTCGATTTTGTTATTTGAAAGAAAGTGAAAATAAATTAAGTAGTAATTTAAATGAAAATACATTTAAGTTATTTGTTGGTTTTTTTCAAAATGCAATCGAAATAGATTTTATTGTTATGCAAGAACTTTATAATGCATTACAGTTTCATCGACGTAGACGCAGACGATTTTTCTTCTAACTATAATTTTTTTGTTAACTGCCGCAGACTATTTTGCTATAATATATGCAAATGATTTTAACTTAAAGAATTTTAAAATCTATAAACGAAATTCGAATTAAGAAAATACGTAATAGTACATTTGGAGATTTCTGTGAGTTAATCTAGGAAATAATGAACAAATAGTTTTTTTTTTATTTCAACGTATAAAAAGTAACTAGTTTTCTCTGTTTAACTTAAACTTTCTTCAAAATTATTTATTGAACTATAATAACAGGGATGAAATGAAAGGTTTTATTTAACTTTGCTAAAAATGTTTTTGAAATGTTTTTTGAAAACGAATTGTCTTCTGTTGTGATGAAAATTTTCAGCAATCTATTATGTTGATAAAATAAGAGGAAATATATTTCAAACTTTTTCCGGATAAAACTGTTTTCGCTTTTGCATATGAAAAAAGAAACATAAAAATAATGTACTTTTTTTTATAGAAAAAAAATGTTAAATAACTAAGCATGATACATATCCTGGATTACAGAAATATTAGTTACTTTAGTTTATAAGCATTCATTTATTTCAATAAATATTTATTTTTAGGCCATTTTCTTTTTTCCTTCTTTAAATTGATTATTAATTTATCTCTAATTTCTTTTTCTTCCTTTATTGGAATTTTCCATTCAATTTTTTCAACTTTTAAGTTTATGATTTTTATTTCTGTTATAATTTTTAATTTTCAATTTTTAGCCACTCAAGGGCCATTTTAGTTAAGTTTAATTAACGTCGTACTAGAAGGAACAAGAGGGCTGTTGGTGACGGACCTCATAATATTGAACCTAGGTCAAGTGACGAGGACGACATCTGACCTGGCACTCCCTTCTCCTAACTTCCCCACCTATCAAAATGAGGACTTTGAGCCCCGACAGACTTAACGTGCATCAGCCCTTGCTATACCGTGGGTCTTTAGTGGGAAAAGCTTGAACCAAAAATAGAACGAAAACCGCCGGCCACGAATCTGAAACCATGACCTCAAGGTTGCCGCGGCCACCCCAACCTAGGGCCAATTGTTTTAGGTGGGGCATTTTGACGTACCAGGCTTCTTTTCAATTTTTTTTATCGTTTGCTTCAATTGTAATTACATTTAGTTTAAATATGTTCAATTAACTAACTTATTATTTCCTTTAGATTTCATATAGGAAAAGTTTACTGTTGTCCATTTTTCAATATTTCATCGTTTACTTCAATTCTTATATTTAACTGAAAATTTAATTCTAATTTTCTAAAAGAAGTACTCTTTGGTGTGCTAAATCTGTTCTCTGCAAACTTTGCATAGAATCTTTTATACATATCCTTAAATCAAAAGATATTAATTCCCTATTTTATTTATCTTTAAAATATATGCCATTTTAATTGTCTAAAAGTAATTTTTACTATAGATGCTCATTCTAATTTAGATTATCAGTGTTTGACTTACTTTTCTTTGTGAGATACACTGAAATTATAGCAAAAGTTCAGTGTCCTAAAATATATTTACTCCATTCAATTGTTAGTGGGTAGTTTTGAAATAGAAAAACATGATTTTTATGGTAATTTATATAATTTCATGCAATGTTATTGACATTGCATTTCTTCCAAATGGGTAATACTTATTTGATATTTACCATTGTTTTTAATGAATAAAATTATGGAAAAGACTCATTTTTTTTTCTGAAAGGATATATAATGCCCGCAGTTCATTAAGATTATTCTCCAATTCCTAGAATAAAATGAGGAAGCTTTGTTTAAATTTCTTTCATAATAGGGTGTGAAAATAGTTTTTTCAAACTTTGTAGAATTTTGTTCCTAGTACTTTTTAGTCTCTTAAATTCATTTCTTTTACGAATATTGTCCTAAACTATTAATACTCCTAAGATCCCTTAGTTTATTTTTATGGTAAATTTTAATTATTTTGTACTTTTCTATTGAAATCTTTTTAATAGTATTTTTAAAGCAATATAAATCATCGACAAGTTAAATATTAGATTTTGTTATTTCATTTTAAGAATAACAATAATTCATAAATCTTTAATACTAATTTTATCGAAGAGTTGTTTTCATACAAAAGGACCTAAATTTTATTTCCTTTTTTACACAAATGTAATCTCTTAAGTCTTCTAAATTGAATATCTATAATTTTAGTTTTTTTTTTTTTTTTTTTTACTACACACATACAAACACATTTTCAATCACTTACATGCATTTTTAATCCTTATTTCTTTTTATGTCGTGTTCCTTTCAAAAACTTTGATTACTGAACTCTTTTAAATTCATTTTTTAAACTCTTTTTTTTTTTAATCTTTTATTAACTTTCAATTTATTATATTCATTTTTAGTTATATCCCGACATATACTAATAATTTCTATTTAAGGATGGTCTTTGAAAACAAAGATGTTCTATTTATCAACATTCTTTTATGAGACCTAATGCTTTTCATATACGAATATTTCGAATTTCTTTTTACCTATTACTTCATATTTGTTTACTTATCCACAATAAAAGTTGATTCAGTGACTTAAAATGTTCTTTTTTGTGTACAAAAATCATTTTCTGGCTATGCATCAAAACATTTTAAACGATAATCGAATTCCCCATTTCTCTTTCAGTAAATCAGGGAAACACGTGCCCGAAAGAGGAATGTTTATTCGTCATTCGTGTTTCACCCATCTCTTGATTTCACTTCACTTCAAACTGTTCGCCGCTAAGTCCATACAAATTCCTGTTACTCTTACTTCCCATTCGGTTCTCTTTGCTGCAAAGGCCTGGGTAAAGTAGATAAATGTGCTTTTAAATTTTGAAAGATCAAATTGAGAATTTGATTTAGACGCAGTTGGAAAGAAAAGAAATAAATAAAAAGTCGGAGTTATACATAAAATGCTTCTCTTCTGAAGGGAAAGTTAATCCTTCTTTATCGATGAAGTACAGGACATGCATTTTGCGAAGACCGGTATTTTGTCAGGGTAGTTGAATTTCTGATTTGTCTCTTTTAATATTTTGTTCAGCGTAGTATTTATGGTTTCTCCCATTTAACTCTGTAAAAAATGCGGAAAAAAAAATAATTCAAATAAATACGTCTTATATATATTCTTTTATTTTGATATGAAATTAAATGGAAATATATATATATATATATATATATATATATATATATATATACATTTTTAAGCACTTGATACACGTATTAATTATATGATGTTCAAGTATTACTCTTAAATAAATTAGATAATAGTAATGAATATATTTACTTGAAAAATTTGAAACCGGGAATTATTAATTTTCATAAAGAATTTAATTTTTATGTGATACTTTTTCTAATAATTATGCTACTATATTCTACATTCTATTATATTCTACAATTCTACAGCTTATTATATTCTTCAATTCTACGTTCTATTATATTCTACAATTCTACATTCTATTATATTCTACAATTCTGCATCCTATTATATTCTACAATTTTACATTCTATAATATTCTACAAAACATTCTACATTAATTGAAATAATCAGCACATATTGAACACAACACCAGGAATATAAGGAATTAATTCCTTTGTTCTTAAGAAAAAAGAAGTTTTTATTACAATTATTGCTTCTTATAAAGTAAATTTGTATTAATATTAAATAATATTAAATCACCTGAATTTTTTTACACCAAAATTTCAAAAAAATTCTTGTTAAATTTAAAACAATAAGTAATGGTTTAAATATATATATTTATCTTATTGGTACAGAATTAAAAGAAAATATTTAAGATTTTACAAATAAGGCGGAGATAACTCCTATTATTTGCGCTGATATAGATAAAAACTCGCTGATATAGATAAAAACTCGTATATTAGTAATCAACAGATTTATCCTAATTATATCTATAGTTCAAAAATATTTTTCTTAAAATTCTAATCAAGATGAGCAAGGGACCCTGTGCCAGCTGGAATTATTGCACCCGATGTTTAGCTAATAGCCCCTTGTTCAGTTTTCAATAAAATTTAAAACAAAATGATCTTATACTTATTAGAAAGAGATTGAAATATAAGCTTATTTGAAAGAAAAGAAAGAATTATTTGTTTTTTTTTTTACTACATCTTAGTCTTACCGGGATTGCCCCGTTTTGAAAGTATGATCCAAGCTGATTTGTCATTTTATCAGAAATGTATGTTAAGAACTAAAAAAAAAGTCAAATTATCTCGCATTAAAATATTTTTAATATTTCCGAATACTACTGTTCTGTTTGTTACAATCCTTAAAGGGCGTAATACGAAGAATATAATTATTTGTTCTTCATGATAATGCCTTCAGTGAAAGAATGTCTCATTTAATGAATATATCTCAAAGTTCCATGTTGAATTTAATGCTAGTAATATGCGCATATTTGAAAATATAAATGTGCCCACCACCACATCTGTATTTTAGAATTTGCTCTAAGGTGCATAAAGGTTGGGTTTCCTTAACATAAATGACCTTATTAATTTTCTAAAAATATTTATAAAGAATTAATATTCATAAGGTTATTAATACAAAAATTTAAATACCAAATTATATTAATCATAAAAAATCTTTAATATTTTTTAACAATAATATATGTAAGCAAATCAATGGTATACCAGAAGATAGACTTGAAAGTAACTTTTAACATTTCATTTTCATCTATACAAAGTATTTAAATTTACTGCAGAATAATATAGAAAAAGGAAGCTGGATATTTGTACATTTCTTTCAAATTAGACGTTGATAAAAGTTCGTGTAATATGAATGATAAAAGGGACCTTTTCTCTTTCTGGATTCATAAAATTTTCTTTTTTGGGAGCTCTTTAAATCTGAATATTTTTAGAAATTTCAATTTTTAATAAATATTGCATGATATCAGATTTTGTATAAAACATATGATATTTACATGAAACTCGATAAGTTTACAAAAATTTATTTGGAAACTGAATTTCCTTTGAATTTTATTAAAACTAATTTCAAATTTTAGTAATTATAATTCTTTTTATATTTTTTTTGGGGTTTGATTTAAGAATTTATAAAAATTTTGTATTTATATCGTTTTGAAATACAAATCTTTTATTTTTTACTTTGTTTTTAAGTTTTTAATTTTCTTTTTTTCATTCTTCTAATTTTACTACTTTTTGTCTTTAAAATTCTTTTGCATTAGTTCTCATTTTCTCTGATAGAGATCATCGCTACATTTCTATTTTTAACATGGCGGGAAAACTTTGGCATGTTCATGATAAACCCGTAGCTTATTGTTACAAGGCTTTTGTATTATTTATGCTTTTTAGCTTGATTGATTAATTTTATGATCATTCTTTCTTTGTACTTCCTTTGATTAATAATAATACTCATATATATATATATATATATATTAAGATATTTTTTAACTGTATGGAATCTCCACATTTTATATACCATATGTTGTGCCTGTAAAACATGTTCTGTCATAGATTCAAAATTTATAAATCATATTATGATTTTCTTTCTTCTTAGTTTTCATTCTTTTATGTATCTAGGTTTGTACATTTTTATAATTAAAAGTTTATCTTCTTGTTATTTTTGTCAATTTTATTTTTATGTATTTGTTCTCTTTCTGTATTATTTAAAGGGGTAGTCTTCTATTGTCATAATTTTTGCAATTAAAAATTTATAATTTTTTTCCCTTTAATTTTCAACATTCTAAAAAATAATTATCTGCAAGTCTTTATTGTAATTTTATGGAACTCTATTTAGTTTTTTACTGTGTTTCTGTAATATTTTTGCTTTATACTAACACCAAAAGACTTTTACCGTCAAAAATGTGATTCCCATTGCGAAGATATTCGCAATTTTAATATTATTCATCACATGGAAATACATATTGAGTAATTTCAAGAAATAGTCTAAGTGCTGGATACAACTGAGAAGCAAAACATTAATTTTCTTAACGAAGCTAGTGAATCGATTATTCCAAAGTAATATTATAATTAAAACTATCGCAACAGCCTTGAGAGAATTGAGATAGAATCTTGTGAACGAGTTCGAACTCGAGTCAATCCAGCTTAGATTCATCTCCAACAAGTGAGATCTACCTTTAAATGCTTTAGGAGATACATATTGGATATTTTTTCAGGATAAAGGAGTCCTCCTACCAAATGAAATTGGATAGAGCCTCCATAAAATCCTACATCATAAAAGTACTGGAGGAGAATCATGCAAATGAAATGTAAATCCAACGTCCTCAAAATTTTAAAGGTTTGAAAAATATCAAAATAATAGATACCCAGAAAAATAATTTAATTACACCAGCATAGAGCTTTGAATTCATGCGACCAATGATTCCAAAGACTACAGACTATCCCTACTGGTACCTCCTGCCAATAATAAATACTTTAGAGGGAATTCAATCAAAGATGTCTAGATTAGAATCCAGAAAGCTATTCTGGAAATGATTCCTTTTCTCCCCAGCATCCCTCGAGTTATCCAAGGAGCGACCGAGTTACCAACAACCGACCACTGGATCTTCGACAGAAGCCTTAACATTCCAACCAGTTCAGAGAATGCCCCTTACTGACCACACCAAAACAAAACACTGTCTACCAACAATAACGAAGATGATAACTAATCCCCATTGGTCAAGAATAAATTCTAAACAAGTTACAAATATCTTGGACACCGGTTTTAATGTCCAAGTAATGTAAACATCATGTAAAAAAGCGGACCATGTGAAACATACAGGAACAAGCAGTCTACAACACATCAAGACTCTCCACCATTAAAGGAGAAATAGAGGTCAGTGAAACAATTGCTTTATAATTGAGGATGGAAGAAATGAACAAAAATATTACATTCATCATATTAAATGTAGAACTCCCATATTTAATTGTGTCTTATAGAACCATGAGTAGTTTTGAATTAATTTTTAATTTATGTGAGCGAAAATTTTTAAAACAGAATGCTATACATAATTTGAATTAATTAATCTCAAAACAATTAAATCTATGCAGTGGATATAGCAAGATTGTGAATCTAGTACGATTGTAAAAGAAAAGTGTAAACAAAATCAGAGGAAAAATAAAATCGTTAAGATGAATAACAATAGAAATAGCCCTGAGGAAGGTGCTCATGTTTTTAAAGTATAAATAATTCCTAACAGTGATTATGATAACATTAATATAATTATCGTCAATTATAAATAACGTCTATTTCTAAAAAAAGTTGATAAGTGGAGTGTAAAAAATGTACTCTAATTAAAGTAATATTTACCTCGAAATTACCGATTGCTTACCAACCTCACACAGTCTTAACTTAAATATGACGGAAAAATAAAATTAATTAAATAAATAAATGCATTGTTAAAAGCGATTCGAAACATAAAATTAAAAATGTTAAATTATAAATATTTACAATACAAACCAATCCCAAATTACATCAATCTGGCGTTGGCTAACATTGTGGATGGACTTCCCATTTTACGGTCCCGGATGTGATCATGAGCAAATAAAGAATTTCATCACCTGAAAGTCAACCTAATTTGTCAAACCATTTCACACACACACAACACACACACATACATACATACACATATTACATACACACATACACACACACACACACATATATATATATATATATATATATATATATATATATATATATACTCTATAACAAAAAACTCAACGCACCAAGAAGGAGATGTCTGATTGTAAAGAAATTTCGTCTGCAAATTATTGAAATTTGGTGTCCAATGATTGAATAGCGAAAGTTGCAGCGCATCGGAACCACGCACTCAGCAGGTGTATATAAGAATCGAATCTCAATCTAATGGTCAAATTTTCTGTTGCATTGCGATTCAAGATTTATTTTAACAAATGAAGAAATGCTTCGCCGCAGGATTCGATCTCATTACAAGCAACTGTCAGAGTTTGAAAGAGGTCGTATCATTGGATTGATAGAGGTAGGTGAGGCAAATCGGAGAATCGCTCATCGTAGGGTTCGAAGCGAAGCGGCGATTAGAGAATGCTGACAGGAATGGGTGGACAGTGGAAGATTTCATTGTCAAGATGGTAGGGATCGACATAGGTCCACAGCAGATCGGGATTGCAAAGTGATTGTCAGATTTGCAGTCACAGCGCTTGATTCATTGTTATCAACCAGGAAATATTGAAGACCTAGCCCAACAATTGGAGAAAATTCGGCAAGAAATACTGCAAAAGACCAACTGAGAACTTTATCACTCTATGCCACGTTGTGTAGCAGTTTGCATCCAGGCTAGAAGTGGCTCAACATCTTATTCATCTCGCTACTTTGTAACTATCTAACTCTGAAATAAATCATTAAATTTTTCTGAAATTTTAAACATTTTCTTTTCTGCAAATAATTTTTCATTCCACCAATTTTTGTCTCTATCGGAGAGTTCCCTCTAGGTGTTTTTCGTTGATTTTTTCGTTATAGAGTATATATATATATATATATATAAACCGGAAACTTATCTTTTATGATTATCTTAAGAAATACAATTAGTGCTTGGTATTATTTTCCCTTTGCCAAAAACCTGACTTTTAATGCACCAGTGTATGCACAGTAAAAATTCCAAAAACTTTAGCGAAACGTTGAATAATTATTGTTTTTTCATTTCAATTTGTATCAAGCATGTCATGAGTTCGTCGTAGAAATTTGCTGCTAAATTTATCACATATTATAATATCTAAGACGCCCCATCTAACTGCTTTATATTAAATTAACATAACTTACATAATAAACAAACAAAAGTGGAAGTAAAAGATCTCTATAAATTTAAAAAAAAAATTACATTTTTGACGAAAGGGTTCTATATGTTTACTCTAGCAATAGAAATATCCTTTATAATAGAACATTAGTAGAAAAGTTTTACTGCATATTAGAAGCAATATATTATTTACAGGAATCTTAAAGGTAAGTTCACTTTGTTAATGTACAACATGCTCTCTGGTTGCTCATCACACAATCTATAAGAGCCGTAGTGCAATACCTGAGATGGATTAGAACTAAATTGAGTTAAAAGTTCTGAAGGAACAATTTCACAAACACACGCTCATGCATTTCTATGTATAAAGTTTAACAGAGTGAATTTCAAACTGTGGTACATATATCTTTAGAGTACCAGAATGGTACATATATTATAAAAGAGAGAGTGCGTGTATTTAAGTTAAAATGTATGTGAGCCTAAAGTAAAATCTTACTCCAAGTTTGTCTCAGTGAACTGTTAAATTCTAAACTTGGTAACATATATCTTAAACCTTTATGTAATATAATAATACAGAATGTTTCGAAATACATGGGTTAGAATTTCTGCCGTGATAGAAAACATCTCAATGAACAATTTTTAAACTACTCTGCAGAGAGGAAGAGCAAGCGATAAAACACTACATGGTGCTGTAATGGAAAGCGTAAAGTGCGAGTTTTCTTACACATCGTCATTTCTTCTATGAATTTCATGAGGTTATGGTGTACTGTACGTCACCCTGCCTCCTAAATCTGCGGTAGAAATGACGACATATTTGAAAATTAGTACATTATGCTTTCAATTACAGCGCCATCTAGTGGTTTAACGTAGGATGCAAATTGATTAGATGTTTTTTATAGCGACTTATATTTTTGCCTATGATTTTCAAAACACCATGTTTAAATACACACTTATATTTGTATGTATGTATGAGTTATTTATATACGTTTGTATATATGTATGTGTGTTTATTTATATACATGTGCAGCATATATGTATATCTATTATGAAATGGAAGCTTAAAGTATTCGCAGATATATTAATTGGAGCGGAAAGTTTAGAATTTAATAATACAATTAGACAAACATAAAATACATTAATTACTTTAGATAAGCATACATTTAACTGAAATATATGCACTCTTTTACAAAATATGTACTCTTTCATGTACCATAGGTGTACATGTACCTCACTATAAAACTCATTGTATTAAACTAAGCCATTATTGTTACATTCTTATACTAATTATTTC
>BMAW01059138.1:0-20284 GCA_019974015.1 Nephila pilipes | reverse complement strand
CCACTGAAAAAAAAAGATTCTAATAAAAAAAAAACTGGGTAGCGTTCCTAATTTCGTTTTTTAGAAAAGTGTCAATATGTCATAGAAAAACGATTAATTTTATCATCACATTAAACTACTCTATAACTTATTTCTTAGAGTAAAGGGAAAAAATTTTTCGTTAGATAATTAAAAGATGATCGTTAAAGAATTTTTTTTTTAACTTTTTTTATTGATTTAAGAACAGTACCTTTCCCTGTTAAAAATAAGAAATATTGGATCATAAAATTAGTATTGAATTTCCTCTGTGTAGTTTTAAAGTAATGCACTGCTAAATAACTTAAGTCAAGTATAAGCTACTTAAGAGGCTTTTAAAAATATAACTTATTATTTATCATACAAATCTATAAGAATATACACAAATACATGCAGAGAATCACCCGAAATAGAGAAAATTATTAATGACTACCAAATTCGGGAATGTTAGATAGAAAAATGCTTATTTTTCCTTAGATTTTTCATTATTGCTTACTTATACATACAGTTGAATAAGTATAAGTACAGTTGAAGAATTCCATATTTTTATTAATTTGAAATGTTAAAATACTTTTAAAATATTTTTTGTTTGTTTTGAAGCATTTTTAATATTTATCGAAGATTTAAAATTTGTCACTTTATTCATCTGTTTTACCACGGATGCAATAAAATTGTAAAATTATTTTGAAGTGCATAAACTCATAGACGTTAGTTAAACATATTATAATAAAATTGAAAAAAAAATATTTTTTTTTAAAATTAATGTCAAATAAATAAATGTTAGTGTATTTAACAGGTATTCGCAGATTATTTAAATTTTATCCTATTCGAATTATAAAAAAAAAAAATCATAAGCTATCCCGTATACACTCATGTACATAATTTAAAATAATGCATGATCCGGCTAATAAAGGTTCAAAAATAAAACAAACGACTTATTCATACAGCCTATTTATTAAGCAAAAGATAGAGAACAAAATGATCATGTAAGTATGATACCATTCATAAAAATTACGATTTTTGCTCTCTGGTGCAATTACAAAAAATATCTCCCTTATGAAAACTTACCATTATATGGTTGATATGATAGTTAATACCTTGTATGTCTCCAAGACGATGAAATACGGTCCGTACAATACCTAGGCATGCTGAGTATCAGATTATTGAGCTTATCTTAAGGAAGATTATTTTACTCAGCAAGTAAGGCTCTCCAAAGTTCCGGTACACATGTAGGATGTGGTTAACTGACTGTAACTCATTGGCCAAGCATGTCTCACACATGCTCAATCGGATTCATCACAAGTCAGGTGAGATTGCTGGCCGTTCCATATGGTTGATATCCTCAGATTGAAGACATTCTTTTACAATATTTGCACAGTGAGGACGGGCATTGTCATATAAAAACACAAATTATGTTCCCATGTCATACCTAAACAAGGGTATATGTTGTTCCAGAATGAAGTCCTAATTACTTTGGCCTGTATTAGTTCTGTTTTGAACATGTAGATCTTTTCTGGAGCCCGGTATAATTCCATCCCAAACGAGCAATCCTGCACCACAGTAGCGGTCTTGTTCACTGATATTGTATTTGTGGAGCCTGTATCGGGCGTTCTTCTTATGAAAGTCTGACGTAAATCAGTCTGCAAGCTAAACCTGAACTCTTCGAGAAACATCATACAAGTCCACTGTGAAAAACATTACATGTTCTCTACTCCAGGCTAACCGCTGGCAACAGTGAGTTACTGTGTGTGGAACACATCCGACAGGCCTTCAAGCATGTAGACCAATATGTCCCAAATGTCTGTATATGGTTCGCCTTGAAACTGTTGTACCTGTGGCTGAAGATAGCTGACAAGAAAGGTCTGATGCTGTGCTCTTTCTGCTTCTCTTTCAATTAATGCCAAATGCCGGTCATCATTTGGCATTGTAACTCTAAGGTTGGCCTGTACTGTAACATCTTCTGACATTTCCATGATTTTGGAATCGTTTCCAAAGTCTAGAAATGGCACTTTGGTTATTCCATATTCCTCGGATGCTTCCGCCTGAGTATGCCCACATTCCAGGGGGACTGATAATTCTACCTCGTAAAAAATCCTCCACATGAGTCCTCTGTATCATAATTATTTTGTTGTGGCACTGAGTGACTTACGGAACGCTTGAAAACAATTTTACATCTTTTCCACCATTCCTTATATACACCTCTCTTACTCTCTCGTCATTGTGACTCACTATCGTCGTCATCTGATGGCTTCCTATAATTTACATACATTTCTTGAAGATGTGTGAGATGATTCTACAAGTGAAATGTTTGCTTTAGATCGAGATTTCTGTGTGATTCTGAATTATACTCAATTTATAGACATGAGTAACTATCTATGATATGTCTATAACAGTCTTACGAAAAAGGTGAATCCTATGACTAATAAAATAATGAAAAAATATATTTGATACTTTTTTAGATACGAATGAAATGCTAGTCATTCATTTGAAATATTAAGGCGGAAAATATAAAAAGAAATTTTAAAAATTTCCCATATTTATTTATTTGAATCTTAAAAATGCATTTCTTTAACTGAATGATTTTTTAAGCCTTTACTGCTAAATATCTCCGCCTGCTAACCACATCTATTCCTCGTAATTTTGAACTACGATCAAGTAACGAGATCAACATTTTCTTATTATGATAATTGCTTGAAAAATATTTATATTGGTATCTGATTTTACAATAAAAAGAAGTTAAAATTTTCATAAATTTATTATTATTATTATTTTAATTTTTATACTTTTGAGATCTCTATCAAGCAAATTTGTGATGTTGCAAAAAATAATTCAAAATTAATTTTTAAATCACTGTTTTTAAAAATTTTATCAAAACATGGCATATTAAAATTAATTTGAGACTACATTACTTAAATGCTTAATTTTTTTACAAATGCTAGTTAGTCATATTATTTCTATTACACATGATTCCATTTTATTACAAATGTATTTCCAATAAACACTTGTCAGAAATGTATTTCCTTAAAATCATTCATAATTATACAATTGTATGTTATTCTAGTGTTTTTCACAACCACGAAATATTTTAAATATTAAGATATGTATTGAATATTATTTTATACAGAAACGATGAAACAAATTCAAATTCACCGGATGCACACTTCATCTGTCGAGTCTCAAAGTCCTCCAGTTGGGCATGGTGTGGAAGTTTTGACATTGAGATGCTAGCTCAGGTTTCGTCCTCGGAACTTGACCGATGCTCAGAATCACGAAATCCATCACCAACAACCTTCGTGTAGTTTCTCAGTGCTATGTTAGTAATCAATCACAAACACAAAGAAAATCCAAGTCATTATTGAGAGTCAGCTTTCAAACTTTTATGTAATTGCGCTCTCATTCCTTGAAATCTTAAGACTCAATTTCGAAATTCATTGTTTAGAAATTAATTATTCCATTTATGATTCAAATATCAGCCCATTAGGAATGTTTCTAGAAACACTTATTGATAAAAGTTCTAATACGGGAAATAATTTAATAAACGTTTTAAAAGCTTTGAATATCATTTTATGTTTTGATAGTTATGTGTGTCCTAATTTATTTGCTTTATCTTCAGCTAACAATCCTTTCATTAAATTTATAGAGAGATTATATTTATTTTTAATAATAAATCACAATAATTTTTTGCTTTAATATATCTCATACTTTGAATTCATTATAAAGTTATTTTAGGAAACCTAATTAAATTTTTACGTATACTTTATTCTAATCTTATAACTCACAATACATCAACTCAAATCATCATATTTAATATATTGAGTGCAAGTAAAATTAGTTTGTTCCTTTTGAAACGTTTTTATTACATAATTAAAGATTCAGTAAATGTGTAAAATGTTAATTTAATAATATATCTTGAATAAAATTTCCATTTAAAATAATTCAAAATGTATGAAAAGTAAGCATACAGTTTCAAAATATTTGTAGTTAAATTTGTTAAAACATATCACGTACTTCATCTATTAAAAACATGGTATTACTTTCCTAGAAACGCAGTAATTTTCCTTATCCTCATTTACAAAATTGCATTTCGTTGTTATTTCCATAGTCTAAGAATTCCATTAATTCCATACAGAATTACATTTCACTCCAAATGCAGTAAGGATTGAAAGTTGAAGAAAGTTTGTACTTAGTCTCAAAATAAACAGCAAGTTCTTAGCAATCTGGCAAAGTACTGAATTTTTCTGAATCACATAAATCTCAGTAAAATATCCGCAGAATGTAGACAGCTTTCTCACATGCAATGTCTTCGCTTTCTTGTTAGGGAATTGGGAATCACAACGGCTCAGCAGGGAATCACACGACTTGCAAAATAAAAGCTCAGCTTTCGGACAATGCATTGTTCACGCTGGTTCAATTGAAGGAAAAGTTTTCCGGCTTTCGGATATATTTTCTGGGAGTTTTCAAGATTTGCAAGAGGTGTTAAATTATGTTTCCTCTATTCTGCAATGTGTACGTAGCCTTGAAGTAATCATAGAAATTTACATTTTGAACTGTAGTAAAGGTCTGTTCATTTCATTTTCTTTTCTTAAAATGTATAATTTGGAGATTCTTACAATGTTATAAATTTGCAAGTACAAATATCGTAAAACTCTTAAATATTTTATTTCCATTCAAGCATGTTCTTTCTCCAACTATCTTGCTCAAGTCCTTAAAATGATTTAAAAAGAAAAGGGTGCATTAAATATAAAATTGTTTGATGCATAGAGGCTGAATGAAATGAAAATTTAATTGCAATTAATAATTTTTTAATGAAATTGATTAAAAAGTACTGTAATCTCCAAATGACAGAATCATATAAAATATCTAGCCACATCATGAAGAATTTTATAGGGGGAAAAGAAATAAAAGCTTTATTAATAGAATTTCTGTCCTAAAAAGGGAAGGGTTCCTTTGCACACTTTTGTTAAAATACTAGTGGTTATGAAAAATATGCTAAATGTTATGTAAATAATTTTAATTAATTCTATGTTACAGCAAAATTTTAAAAGACTAGCCTACAGCGTAAATACAAAATTTTGTATTATATTATTGGCATTTAAATTTTCGTGTGTGTTTTCTGACATATTGTGTTATATTTAAAAGTTGTCTTGCAGAAACTCAAATACTGTATACTGGCTTTAAGGAGACTCAATATCTTTGAACGCCCTTTTTCATTTTTGCTTTTAACAATTGTGTTTTAGTACATCATACGATAATTTGATTTAAGAAAATAATTTTGGAGGAAAATTTCATGAAACACCGTAAAAAACTTAATTAAAAATTATTTTTTTTTAAATTCAAACTCTAATCCTTCTGTATTTCTCAACAATTAAATATAATTTTTTTTTTGTATTTTTCTGTAGGATATTTAAAACAGTATTAACGAGAGATTTTACTGGAATTTGTTTTTGAAGATAAAAGAAAACGGTGACATGCATGCTTAAATTCAAATAAAAATTTAGATATTTCCTACATTAAATGTGTATCAAATGCATTCATTTTTGAAAAGTGGTTCCCTAATTTTGTTATGCGCATTATGTATAACACGCAGAAAGAAATGGTAGAAACTGATAAATATTTGTCGAAGGAGTTGCCTTTTTTAAATGCATTCTCGTATCAATTCACTTATTTCTGTTTGTAGATAAAACGTCTAAATGCAAACTTTAAATTCAACGGATCAATATATTTTGTTCAAATCAACGGTAGGAAATTATACCTTACACCTACCAGATGTTATCGGCTAATTCAAAGAAAGAGTCCACAAAAAGTTTCTTCATGTTACAAAAAAAAAAAAACTGTTAATTGGTCCAATGTATTAAATTTTACAATTTCGAAATTTATGATTTTTGGACACCCATAATATATGAGAACACATTCGATGTAAAAAACAGAACGTGAAACACAACTTTAAAAATTATTTGAATGAAAGCAGTCTGTATTAATCAATCATTATCATTCATACAATACATTGTTTTTACAATTTATAATTTGAAATGATTTCACATTTTATTAAATTTTTCAAATATTTTTGACACAAGATATTGAAATACTTTATCTTACTACAAGGTCTCACAGAAATATGATCGTATATGTCATTTAAACTAAATTAAATTTTCATTTTCTGCATCGAATGATTTCATTTAACTCGGAAAAGCGTTAATGATAGAAAGACCTTCGATTTCGGTTTTGGGCAAATGCAATTGATTCATTAAAATGTATATATATATATATATATATATATATATATATATTACTTTCTGCGAAATATTTTTATGCTTATTTTCTAATTCAAGCAGCTCTAAACCGGTTAAAGAAAAAAATGATACTAATAAAAGTTATTTAGTACAAATTAATATACACATAAAAACATACCAGAAAAATATATCTTCAGAATGTACGTAGTGTATATCATTTTATGAAAAGTTGGCTACAATTTAATAACGAATCATTTGTAGTAAATAATTAATACAAATTTTATACCTTGTAATAATATTTATTCATTATTAATGGTATGCAGGTGAAAGTGTATTTCTTTTAATTTTTCCACTTCTATTAAATCCTTTTTAAACTTGAATTCTCTGTCTTACTTCGATATAGGAGATTTTAAAATTTAATGGGTGAAATATTTCCATGAATATATCTAGTTCCTTTTGATATCAATTAAATCTTATCAAATTTAGAAACTTATACAAGTATTCCAAATGCACATTTATGTACTTCCAATGTCTTAACATTATTTTCCACTCAAGTAAATTCATTGGAAATAATCAGAAGTTAAAATATTTTATAACGTTAATTCATAATAACAGAATTAAAATATATTTATCATAATAAGAATTACAAACTAATGGATAACTAATTACAATATTTCTCATTGGTATATTCGAATTCTAATCCTCATACTGAAATCAAATCTATAAATATAAGAGAGAGAGACGATTTAAACATTTATGTAAATTTTCTATTGTTATTAAATTTATTATATGTTAAATTATTTTAAACTTTACTGGAGAATGATCATAAATAACGCTTCACACTTTAATTATTCATAAAAAGATGTTTATTATACCAAAACGTTTCTAATTAAATTAAAGTAAAATAAATTTATTAATATTTTCTAAAATCTAAAAAAATAATATTAAATTAAAAATAAAATTCAGATATTCACGAAATTGTTCACAAAAACTGATTAATCTTCAAATGCTTAATTAATTTTAAAGTTATCCTTATTCATTTTGATTCTAAATGTAACAATATCGTATCTTATAAAAAGGGAGCCCTTCGGTGAGATTCACATCCGTAACCATGAATTACTTAATTCTTCTGATACCAAGATGAACTGCAATAAAAACACAGCCATAATACTCAAAAGAAATATTGCTACGAAAAAAAGAAAAATTCCGCTGATGCATCTCAAAAAGATGTCTCTATTACAAAGCCGCACGAATCAATGATCTTTATTCTTCCATGACAAGAAGGGGGCAAAATCTTTTCCAATCAGTTGGTTGGAACACATTCCTCGAGGACATTGCCTCTCTTCCTTTCGAGGACGTGGTTCCAAGAAAAAGCAACTCCCTCAACAAAGGATTGCCCTCGGGACAGAAGAACGTTTTATTACTAAGAAGAGATATCTTCAATTAGTGATTCACAAGGCACTTTCATTAGATCCGCTTGGAGATGGAATCCGAGTAATTCATTTTTAACACTTCTGAAATGTGCAATTTTAAAGGGAAGCTGCCATTTTCAGTAATTTGTCTCCGTTTGGAGTAATTTGCCCTTACGAAAAGACTAGACGAAATTAATTGAAGATTGGCTGTCCTGGGTTTTCTGAAAAGCTCAGGAACCACTTTAAGATTACTTCTCATTCTGTTTTAAAGATGTGCTTTTAAAATGAAAGAGATGGGATGGATAAAAATTTGAAATAAATATTTTGGGATGAATGTAAAACTTATGAGAATATGAAATTGTTAAAGAAATGTAAGATAACACTTTTTGGAATACGTGACTTTTATATATATTTAGGATTTAACAGTTTTTTTTAATTAAGATGGTAAAACTTATATAACTCATTATCATGATATATTAACTCATATATTAAGTTTCATTTATGAAACGTCTTAATTAATGAATTTCATGAGTAGCAATCAACTAGGTATTTCAAAACACATTAGAGGGATATGAAAGTAGTTTCTTTACATAAATGATTATATTTTAAAACTCGTAAATCGTAATTAACTTTTACCATTATACAGACCTGAGTTATTTGTTTTTTACAATTTATTTAGCAGAATGTGGGATTACGAAGTGTTAATTTACGTACGTAAAGTAAGATGATGTTTTGTTCCATAGCAAATGTGATTCCAGCACATATTATTTTATACATCAAGTGTAAAAATGAAACATTTTTTCCTCCTAAAATAAGAATATTGTGCTCAGAAATTTTCTACATGATAATTCATAATTTTTTTTTGCTTTTATCTTTTCGTCTTGTTCATTAATTTCTGAAAATAGTTTGCTCCCTTTGATAAAGTGATCTTAAAGCCTGCGTTATATTTTTTTCGTCGAGTTATGAGTTCGAGTCCTGATTTCACATGAGATCCACAATAAAGCGATCTGATACACGTTAAATGTGTAGAGGATTTAAGACTTTCCATTTTCGAGAAGTGGAGGTTTGAAAAGAGGGGTGTAGGATCAGGTATCGTCCTCGTCACCTGACTGAGAATTACGAGCCATCCCAATAGCTCTTGTGTTACTTCTAAATGTTACGTTAATAAACAATCAATCAAATTGTTTTAACTTCACGTACGATATTTAAGGTAATGTTAAAATAGGTACTGGAGAATATACCTGATTTGACAACCATTTTTCTAATTCATCATATTATCTTTGAAAATTTCCTATTTTATTCATGTGTATATAGTACTTAGTACTATACTAATTCAATAATTATAATAACAGTATGGTAATTAGAGGTTTATATATACAGATAAAAAGAGAGAGGGACTGGCAAAACAATATTTGTTTTTTTTTTAAATTAAATAATTTTTGTCACTTACTCAAAAGTTTTATTTCATTATTCTGTATTCATCAAACATATATAATACTTTTTGTATCAAAATTCCTTATTTTACTCACTGCTGAAATGTATCATAAAATGACGCGTAGTAAAGAAACACCGTAATGAAGTACACTATGCAATTCTTCGAATTTTGCCAACATGTATCGAGCTTAAAAATCTAGATCAAATACATCAAATTCTAAAATCTAATTTAAAAAATGAAGTTCACCAGTTAAAAATATAAATACAGTTTAATTTTTGAAAGAATTTCTTATACATTCCGTGATGAAAGATATACAGCTGTGCTCAATTGAAAAGAGTAAATTTGAATGAATAATATTTAAAAATTTAAAAAAGTAATAAATAAATTATTGGGTTTCTGAAAGTGTATATACTTTTACAAAAACATTATATTTTTAAACTTTTGGTTGTTGAAATTCGAAATATTTCTTCCAAATTTTCTTCCCCTCCTCCTTTCATTTCTTAAACATTTCGCTTCTTATTTAAAATTAATAATTGCAAATAAGGAATAAATTCTGTCTGTTATATTTTTCTCTCTTCAAAAATATATACGATTAAACTTTTTAAAAATTGTGATCGTATATGTTTATGAAAAGTATTGATTACTTTTTTACAAAATGGATGATAAAACAAAAATACTGATAAGTATATATCATGAAGCATACTTATTTCAGAAGTAATACTTAGTTCATATAGTATTGCATTTGGGTAAGAAAAATTAGGAAATTTTCATTATTTTGAAATACGTGTTTAAGATTTTTTTTCATATGATAAATTAATAATTAGAACCATGAAATCTTAATTTTAATAAAATATGTACTCATTATGAAACCATTTGTGTTAGAAATATATATATAGAAATATATCATTGAAAATGCTATTTAAATGCTCGACATGATGTTGTATAATAATATATTCAATAATTCAGTAAGATTGTGCGTGATTAATAAAGAGTATGCAATATGATTTTCAACTTCCTCCTGATGAAGCAAATGTTATAATCATCCAATGCTTTCTTGGAGCTTTTCACTGAAGAGATGTACCGATTTCAATATCTTCCACATGCTCAAAGTGCCTTAAAACAGATCTGTAAGATCAATGATCACTTAACCTTCTGAGCCTTATTTGATGCCCTATCAACGTCAGTTGTGTTTGATACTATAAACCAATTGCTTGGAGGTCTCTATCAATCTTGGATTAGGGATATAAGTGATAGAAAGCTTATCTAAGGTTGCTACATAATATCAGTGTTGGAATGTGGCTTATTTTAATTTCAAAATGAACAGATAAATTTGTGAAAAATAAGTCAGATGAGTCATGCTTCGATAATGTTGTATCAGAATACACTACTGATTACTTTTAACAATCATGAATATTTAGTATAATTTCCTTTGAATTTAACTGCATACTTTTGCGCGTGAATACATTGAATAGATGAACATAAGAGCTCATTATATATATAAATAATCATATCTCGCAATGCAGTAATCGCTGTAAGTTTTATAAGTAAATTGTTAATATCTATTTTGGAGCATTTAATGTATTTAAAAAGGAATTGATGAACTTATACCTTTCAAAAATTGTATATTTATTTTTAATATCATGTATTTTAGATAACTGATCAAAACAATAAATCACTGTAATTCTAAAGTATAAAATTTCTCAAATACTTAAAAAGAAATCATAATATTTTAGTTATTACTAAAATAATAGAGATCAAAACTTAATTTTTATTTGTCATTCTTGAAACTTATTTATATAGTCATCATCCAAAGATATACATTTCTCCTAGCGTTTCATAACCTTTTGAAAGTTGTCATTGTAGAGCTCTGCTGATTTCATAGAAAATAAGCCTCCAAACTCACAACGGGATTTTTAGATCTGGAAATAAAAAAAAAGTCTCTTGGAGAGAGATTGGGAGAACTGGAAGAGTGTGACGAAATTTCAAAGCCACATCGCTTTGATTCCTTAAGATTAAAGAGTAGATGTCTTGCCGGCAAGAAGACAGATGCATATGATCATCATGCTGTACCGTTTCTTAATCAGAGTATCATGCAATTAATTCAGCAGTGTAAAGTAACACCGGTGATGGTCGGACCTATCTCTAGACAGTTGTTAAGATATATTTACAAAAGTCGTAAGAAAAAGGCACCATGACTTTCCCTGGAGAAATTCTGCACCTTAACGTTCATGGAGCCTGGGAAGGAGGAGTGTCTCTGTGCTTCATTTCTCAACTTATTTCTTCGGTTTCTGGATCCTACTGATAGACCAAAAATTCATCTATTGTTACCAGGCTACTAAAACAACTTTTCATTGCTTTGCTTCAATAGATTAAACAACTCTGTCATCACGCCATGGCTGCATCTGAAAAAAGAGTCAACAATTGTAGAATCGAGCATACTGACACCTTTGATATGAGCAGTTCTTAGTGAATAATTTTCCACACAGTGCTGTATCCAAAATCAGTCCCATTCATGATTATTTGGATGGTTGCTCTTCTGCCTAACAGAATAAAGTCCTCAGCGTCGTCGTCTGTGACTGAGGGTCATCTTACATGAGTTATATTCTGCTTTTTGGATCGTCTGTGAGGGACATGCAGCAAGTTAGAAAATTCGTTTTCCTCTTCATAACAATACGATATATCAACTATCAATTCCTTAAATAGCCATCATTCCATCGGGGATTTTCCGGGCATTATAACATATTAAATGAAGAAAAATAATCACACTGTAAGCCTCTATCTTCCCCATACGACGGATTACTTCAATATACAGCTTCTGAAACGAAATATATCAAAGTTAATAGCTGTATTTTACAGTATTGTGTTCATAACGATGCATTAATATAGAATAAATTTTATACAGATATCGTGGTTATTTCTAAATTATAATTATAACTTTGCGATACCTTCTCGTATGCATGCTCTCAATCTCTTCATTTTGAGTTTTAGATTATTATTAGTTATATATGTATATGTATATAACTTTAATTATAATAATAGTTCTAAAGAAGAGCCTAAAAGTTCTTTTTACTTTAAATATTTTAATTTATTTCAAACTATTAATAATAACACTCAATCAGAATTGTTAGAAATAAAATTGGAAATCGTGATGGAAACTAGCTGGCAAGTAAAATTATACGAGTGCCGGTCTCCTAAACACGTGATAATATGTTATCATTAGATGACAGATTTGGAAAATGTGCTGGCCTAGGCAACTTTTGTATTGATGAATGTCAGGACTCTATGAGCACCATAAAATCGTGCATCATCTACAAAAATAGCGTCACGCGAAACTAAAAATTAGGTCACAATCGTAGATCTTAACATGTCGGATAAGTTGCGGGGATTTTCAAAAGCACCAGCAATGTGAATAAAAGCTCAGCAGGATGTGTATTCAGTGACAATCATGTTATCACTCTAGTTTCTGGGCCTCTATATCGATGATGAATTAAAGTTTATTATTTATTCACTCTCCTTAATGTCTCCTCAAAAGGATATGTCCATTAAGATGATGTACACCGAACAGAAATTCATCTGAAAAGATGATGGGGTGTTACTCTTACGCGCACATGTAGTCCTGCAAACAAATCAAATTCCTGCCTTGGGATATGTAACGTCAGTGCACGATACTGCAAGGCTGCGCAAACAACGTGTCTGTCCTGAATGGAGTTGATAATAGGGAGTCACTGAGATCATTAATGCGTTCCTACACAATGCCATATTCACATGACACTCAAAAGATCCCATCACGACCAGTGAGAGAAGTTATATCGAGAAAAGTTAAACTGTCGTCCTGGAATGTCATGCGTTAGACACGATCATCCGGCTATCCAATTTACATGCACGTGTAGGAATTAATTATTTTCACATGAGTCATAACACCACCGTTACATAAACAGCGTTCGAATGCAACCTCTGATTTGGAAAACCTGAAAATAAATTTCCCCTTCATATAATTTGAGATGGTTTTATATCAGAGCTGATTTGCATATCCATCATATTATACATTTATGCAATTTGGACGTTTGTTATATTCTGCTTTTTTTCTGTGTTATCTTTTTTAATACCCTCTAACATTTGTATATACACTAGTGGTAAAATTGGTTAAATAGTATTGAGAAAATATATTTTTGAACTTTGGTGGCTCATAATTTCACGTTGATGGGTTAATAATGCCATTTAATTATATTCCAATGGAAAGATAATTTAATCAAAATTTTAAAGCATTAAATTTTGTGTTACTATCTGCTTAATATTAATATTTATAACCGGAAAAGTGATGAACTAAATGTATCATAAATTATTGAGTGTAATTTTAAGTTATCCAAGCAGTCATAGATGTAATGAGAGAGTTCTCCCTTTAAATCCCAATACTCGAAATTCAACATATACAGAACTTTTTCGATTTGATCTAGATCACACGATTTGAATTTACATTCCAATTGGTCATTTTCAGTAGCTTGATTATGTGATATTTTCAGTTTTCCTGAGTAAGAACTTTGAATGAAAATATAGTTGTATTTAGTTGATTACTAATAGTTAATTATTTTATAGAAGATTTTATCAATGAAATGATTACTCTAACATTTTAAAAGTATTTTAAAGAATAATATTAAAAAAAAGTAATGGAGTACAATACTGTTTTTCATAATATGCGAACTTTCTGAACCTTTTTTAACATTCATTTCTTCAAAAACAAGCTCTTCCTATTTAATTCTATACGGCTTGGAAAAATCATTTTATCTGAACATGAATAACCGTCTTTTATATAGGTACTGAAGAGAATAATTACTTTCGGTTTCTAACCTCAAATATCTTTCTTTCGTACGAAAAACAAGTTTTATCTCAAAAGAATAAAATAAATATATCTTGCTTACTGAATAAGGATTAGAACATTAGACTTTCTAGTTTCATTACTCACACTGGTGCTTCTTGACAGACTACAAGTGATTTGTACAAACCTGAGTAATTTATAGATTTTTCTCCTTAAACTTATTTAAGAAACATAAAGAAATTTTTTTCATATCTTTGAAAGCACTTTTCATTTTGGCTGATGATCGGTAGAAATTTAACCTTTTCAGTACGTATAAGAATAAAAGTTCAGTATCATTTTAACCACAAAAAATATTGCATATAATTTGTACATTTTGTCCTTATCCTACTGTAACTTTTTTTCTTGTTTTTATTTCATTCCATTCAGTAAGGTAAAATGCACTTTATCTATTGTAAACAAACAATTTTCTGCAATTTTATACAAATTGGTAGGAAAAAAAATAATTGATATAAAGAAACTTGCTACAAAGGTCGTTCAGTAAGTCCTTTGAAATTCCAAAACGATGCTCGTTGCATCGAAAATGGTGTATTTTTAGTAAGTATCATGACTCAATGGACACTGTCTAAGTCGCAGTCACTCATATTCGTGATCATGATGTCTTTTGCACCTCAAAAATTCTTCTCATATCATTTTTGGCTAATGAGACCATCTTCACCTTTTTTTTTAGAAATGATTCATCCGAAGCAACCCACTGTTTTCATTTTTGCTTGACTTCTGGAGCATAATGATGTATCCAGGTCTCACCCACGGTGACAAGTCGATGCAAAATTATGTCCTAGAAACCTAGATTTGATTCGGCAGCAATCAACTACCAAATCAAAACTAATTTATGAATCAAAGTAAAACTTGTTTTGGTTTCATTTAATAGATGACAACCCCATATGGTAACAATAATTTACATTAGTGATGCCATCGGTCTTCAAATACAAATACATTTTGAACCACCCTCATAAGAAACACGTAGAGATCAGATAGAGGAGAGATTGACCGAGTTTATTTTACATATGGATACTATATACATCACAAATATGCTTATCAGTCACTGATTTTGATAACTCCAATCTAGATATGGGTTAAATTTAGCAACTTGTATCGTAATTCCTTATTTATAAAAATTATTTATTCTGTTCATTTCAAGCAAAAATTTATATGGGTTATTCTACTGAAGCTGAGAGTGATAAATAAGTCCGAAGAATTCAAAAACGATTGTGTCTTAATTCTTGAAAATCTCTTTTCGAGCCTAAATATATTTCGAAGAAATTATCAGTAATCACTCTAAATTTTAACAAAAATTCTTTAATTTCAATTGAACTTTCTACATGATTTTTTCTTCATTTAATTTCCTTTTTATCAACATTTATCTCTACTAACATCAAATTATTCAAGATGTTATTATTTACTATTATTATTTTAAATTTAAGGAGAGTTTTTATTTTTTTTCACGATTTTCTAGATATATTTTTCTATCACATAATAAAAGTCTAGCTTATTTCAAAATATTGTAAGATTTTGGGTGAAAAAAATAAAAAGTGTTATCAAATAACCTACAAAATGCAATGAAGAAATTTTAATTGCTTTCTGTAATTCTGTATATTCTTATTTTATTTTCAAATTGCTTCCAACATTTCTCTCATTATTAACTTGTATTTTTATTTTACAATTTTTAGCATTACCTGTGGTAATAATTTATTGAAACGCCACGTTCTTCACTTTCAATTGCTATTCAAAATTAAAATAATCACAAATAATTATTGAATGAATTGAAAATAATACAGAAATGATAACCAAGTTATTTTATTCAGACCTATGATTTATTAAAATTCACACTCTAACCTACTCTATATATAGCAATGGTCTCTGATCTGACATTTAATGTAATAAATTAAAGTTTGTCTCACCAAAAGAATCTATCGGGTTCGAGTCCTTTGAAAATTTCCAAATCAGGCATTGAATCCTTTACCCTTTGTAGATTATCTCTGAATTCTATTAAAGATCATTATTCAACGCAGTTTTGATACATATGTCTCACTTCATAACTTCTCACTTCACTATCTTTACCTCTAACCGATTAGCTTAGATACAAACCTTTGTAAATAACGCTTCACTGCTTATGTATGCAATTCCCTAATTCTATTTATAACGCTCCAGTAATTCTAATGTAATATATATATAAGTCACGTTTCATCTTTAAGGAGAGATATTCAATTCAAATAACATAATATAAAAGACAAAATACTAAGTTAAAGGAGGAAGGTTTTTGGAACCTACACAAAAATATAAAATGCATGTACCCTTTCTATTTGCTATTATAAATATTAAAAGATCATTATAAAGAGAGAAGCAACTTAAAATGCGTGCAAGCACTATTTTCAACCATAAAATAATGATAAATTGCTTGAAACTATTGGTTGTTTTTCTGAAACTGAAGTGATATTTTTATTAAAAAAATTCGATTTTCCTTTCACCACAAGCAGTTTTGGAAATATTCCAAAATGAAGAAATGAATTTATTTCCGTAAAAGTTTTACTTTTTAATAGATTATATGTGATTAAAATTTGAGAGAAGGAGTTTAAACGGAATTGAAGGTGTACTTGGGGAATGTATTTGAAACTTTCATTTCATGCAATTGATATTCAATGTGAGAGACAGAATGAAAAATATGCAAATACTGAAAACTTCTTTTCGGAAAGAAAGCAAGCAAACTGTAAGGAAAGCATTTACTTCCGTCAGACTGCTTAATAGAACAACTTAGGTTCATTTACTTTCTTTCGTTTCTCTGGAAGCTTTGAGTTTCCTTTTTCCTTTCAAAATTCAAAAAATTGTTGAGTTTATTTCAGTATATTCATATAATACACATCTTTATCAATAAGTCTAATATTTTTTTCAAAAACTTAATCCTGTTACTGAACTAATTTTATTTCATTTTATTTAACGTCATTTTGGACCTTAAATATATATATATATATATATATATATATATATATATATATATATATATATATATATTGTTTATATGCATAGTCACTTTTGTGATTAAATATAGTATTAAAATTAATTCGTTTTAAGAGTACAAAGAAATGGGAGGAATCGAAAAATACTATACATAAGACTTCTTATACTTCTGATATATATCTTTTCTAAATTTTTGTAGAGCTTTTAGATTTTTATGTGCTAAATAATGATATTTTAATCATTCTGTAGAATTATAAAAGTAGTTTTTTAATCAAAATGAAGTATTTCTCCTCTTAAGGGAATATAGATATGATTTGTGAGAAATTAATTCTATTTTAACGAAAACAATTACAGAATATGGTTCCAAACTTTGCATGCCTCTTTAAAGGGTACCTGTGAATGTAGGAAACTAATATTTTTTTTCAAAGTAATACCTAAATTTTTAGAAGTAATATTTAAATGAAAAAAAAGAAAATTAAAATTTCCAAAATGCTAAACATTCATAATTTTCTCAAAAGAAAATGTACTGTAACAAAAATAAAGATGTTAATTCACTACTTTTTGTGCCTTTTTATTTGTGAAGAGTAAAGTATTTTGTATTCGTAAGGAATACTTTTGCTTAAGAAAATGTTACATAAGCAAAAATATAATTTAAAACCCATGTCCATATTCAACTCAGAGGAAGAAAAAAAATTTGACAAAAAAATTACTTTCACAGCTCAATAAAATGTTTAATATATCATTATTAGACACGCAAAAAAATCTAACATCTACGAATAATTTTGAAAACATATATGTCATATACAAAAGTAAGCACCTTATATTCGATATGTTGTTTTTTCTCTCATGTAATGGTCTCTTTAATAAAAGAATTTGTAACAACATTCAAGTAATTGGAATTTTATCTTTATTTTATTTTTTATTTAATTTTTCCTTATTTTCATATCTAAATCCAAACTACTGTATTACTTACTTTCTTTTCTTAAATACGATTGGTATTTAGATTACACCTATACAATTAAATAACGAGTAATAGTAATTACATAGAAATGTACTATACTAAGGATTATTTCCTATTTTATCCACTCAAAGAGTATTAAGTAGGTGATAGTTTAAATTCTATTGTAAATTTTTAATTTTCCGTTTTTACTTCTATGTAAAATCTCAAGTACTAACATTTCCAAGTACTTAACGAAATATGAGGGTTAACTGACAAGTGCTATTGGAATACTGTAGGCACGATTTAATCTGAAGTGACCCATAATATTAGTGTAAGCCGGCATTCTCAGTATGAAGCCAATCACAGCATTTTGATTTTAAATTACTGGTTTTATTTTCATATATTAAATATAATAAAATTTTATATTACTAAAAGTGCGAAATTTATTAATAAATTATTATTCAGATGTTAATATGTATTCTAGACTATTCTTGTCTTAATATTCGATTTTGAAGATATTTTCCATTTTTTTATTTTTTAAGTTAGAGGTTAATCGATTTAAAATTTATTGACATAGTTTAACTGAATTATGATTTGTAATTACACTTTTACTTACTAATTTACTACGAATGTTATTTTATACATTTAATTTTACATTGTAAATTATATTAGATAAAGTTTTATAATTTTTATAAGTTTAATAAAATACATATTTATTAAATATATTTCTGTTAAACTTGTCAAGTATATTTTTATTTCTCCACCCACCCACAAACACACGCACACATACAGATTTATATATGTATATATATATATTTGTGTGTGTGTGTGTGGTTATAATTAAAGTTACACTATTCAGAGGCATGTAGAACCCATTCTTCTTATCGCATTTTGATGAAACTTGGAATATAAGCTATATGGACCATGGGAAAAAGATTTCTGCAATAAAAAAGTAGTTCGAATTTTGACCACTAGGAAGAAATGTGGTTCAAAGAAGAAGTACGAAAAATATTTTAAAATCGTTAAATTTTATTACAGAATATGCTCAATATGTGATCCATTGACATCAATAACGTGTTGAAAGCTCATTATAGCGTTTTCAATGGTAGCGCAAAGCACCTCAAGAGGGATTTCAGCTACTTGGTGTATAACGCTAGCTTGCAAATCAGGTAAAATCCTAATTCCTCCTCTATAAACACGTTCTTTTAGAAATCCCCACAACCAGAAATCACAGAGATTTAAGTCGGATGAAAGAGAATTCCATGCATCTGGAAAATGTTTGGATATTACACTATTATCGCCAAAGTTAGCACTAAGCAGTGCTTTGACTTGGTGCCCAATGTGAGGAGTTGCCCCATCTTGCATAAAGATAGTGGTTTTCAAATATTGTCACTCCTGTAAAGCAGGAATGACCTGCAGTTGAAGGAGTTCACTGTACTGTGCACTCGTGATAGAGCATCTTTTAGGACCTTGTGAAGTGAGATTTTCAAAGAAAGAAATTCCGAGAATAAACTCAGCAGTTACTCGACAGAAAGCAGTCACGTAAACTGAATGCAGTGGATGTTGATGCAGGACATAGAAGGTGAAGTACCCCATATGCCCCAATTTTAACTATTCACAGCTCCATCAAAAAAAAAAGTGTGCCTGATCTGACCATGGAATTTTCCAAGGCCACGTGTCATCAACTTCCATAATCGCCAAAAAACACCAAGCAAATTCAAAGGGTGTTTTGTGATCTAGAGGTTTCAGCATTTGCATCAAGTGAATCTTATACAGTTACCATTTTAAAATGTATCGCAGAATTTTTCGCACTGTCGACCACGGAATTTCGAACTCGCGTGACACTGATGGACCATTTGCTGATGAATAGATGGAACTGGAAGCTCTTTCAACCACATCATTAGCGACTTCTTCGACAGTTTTAGTCCCAACCGGTTTAGATCATCTTTCGAGTAGCACACCCAAAACTCCAGTTTCTTCAAATTTCATGTTAATTTTCCTCAAAACAATCCTCGATATGGGACCTTCTCGCAGTTCAATTAAGCGACGATATTCACACAGGGCAGCTAAGTGGTTCATGACGTTGTGATAAAACAGTTTTACCAGTAAAGCTCGATCTTTTTTTTGTAAGGGCGATGACAAACGCACCCTGAATGATTCTCTGGCTATGACTGCAAGTTTATATAGAAGTCTTACGGATTTTCATAAGGAATATTCGATAAAAACTACTTGATGGTCAAAAGTTTTACTAATATTTTTATTGCAAAAATCTTTCCCCCCATGGTTCATATAGCATATATTCCAAGTTTCATCAAAATCCGATAACCAGAACAGGTTCTACAGGCCCCTGAATAGTGTAACTTTAATTATAACCACCAGGTATATATATATATGTATGTATATATATATATATATATATATATATAT
>BMAW01059126.1:370737-385339 GCA_019974015.1 Nephila pilipes | reverse complement strand
ACACACACACACACACACATATATATATATATATATATATATATATATATATATATATATTAAAACATTTGAAGAAAAAAAAAGTCATCTCATAAATAGTGTATAAACATCTAGTTAAAAATATTTAAAAAAATAGCATATCAAAGCCGCTACGCCGCAAAGTACGCCATCTGCTATACCTGCCGCATACGCTGCTGCAAGGCGCTGCCTTTTTGCCGCTTGCGTACGCGGCGTAATGCAGGCAGCGGCAAAATTTACATCGATGGATCCGTGGGCTGTATCTGAAATCATCATACCAGGCTATTGTTTCGGTAAGTTATGTTTTTCTTGGAATGTTATAGGCGTTGGATGACAATTGATTCGCGGATAGCATTGGTTATCAGCTGTAATGGTTTGCATGTCTTTGTTGTAAGGTCAAATGTTTTCCTCATTCATTTCAGTTCGAGCTATCGGATGCTATAGTTGCTGGATGTGCCCATGTGTCAAATAGATTTTCGCCGATCTATTGAGCAATGGATCAATCGCCTTACAAACCAGTTAGATGATCTTTGGTTCTTTATTTCAAAATAGCGTACGCATGTAATAACGGACATGCGTATGTAGAATCTGACGGCATTTTCCTTAACGACTATGGACGTTTACCTTCTAAGCTTTCAGCATCTATTTTCGCAATGGCTATCATTCGGTGAACGTGTGTGTGTGTGTGTGTAATGATTTAACTTAATTCCCATTAATTTCTTGCTATAATTTAATTTATTAAATTTACACATTCTCTCCTTTAAAAGATAATGTTCATTTGTATTTCCTGATCCCCTTCCAATGTATCATTTTATTTATTACATCACGCCCTCTTAAAACGGGTTGAATCCTCTTAAACCAATTATAAATCTGTCAAAAACAATCCTTTTTAATTCCCTGTCTGTTATGATATTTTCCCAGAAATCCCTCCATCTATAGTACGTGATTCTGACATTTCAAGGAAATTTTCCGTCGTATATAATTAAAAACACAAGGAAAAACGTTCTCTTCATACTCCTTTTCTCTCCTCTTCTTGCTGTCTTATGATGCAATAGCTTGAATCAAAAGAGGGAGTGGAAATGGTCTCTCTCTCCGCTTAAAATAAAAGTTCTGTGAAAATTCAAAACGCCTCGATTGTGTCATGTCTATGACTTACATTATTATGCTACATTTAAAGCTGGTAGGATCATTACATTTTTAAAGTCGACAAGATAAGAGATCCGAATTGGTGGAAACGTGAAATTTAAATTTTGGTAACATGAGAGAGAGACCGTGCCTAGCTATTCTCCGTAAATAATTCTATTGGAATTCCGCTTTCCGACGACCAGGAACCATACCGATGTAAGAACCGCATGAACGCCGCCAGAAGAAATCAACAGCGATGCCAGTCTCTCCTGACGACCATCGATGTTGCTGCAATGCCTGGAGCGATGGAACATATCTATCAATATCCAAGGGTTCTTTTTCACTACTGATCTTATGACTTCAAAACAGAACTAAAGTGGACGACTTCTAATTAGGAACCAGTGTAAGCGCAACCATGTATGTGAACTTAGAAAGAAAAATATATATTTCGGCTAAGTTAAGTTTACAGTAGCATCACTTAATTTTCCATGTTTTATTAAATTTATAATAATTAAACAAAATAATTTCTAATTAGTAATTTTTCAAACAGTATTCATGGAAATTGCTAATTGTAATAATAACATTGCCTGATGTGTTATTGAAATTGGTATTCATTTAAATTTTGATACTTAGTTTTTATGAAATATAAAAAAGTTAACATATCTTCCAGTTTAATTAAATGTTTTAAAAGTGTTTTTGAAAAGTATTGCATCATGTGTTGTGTGTATTATCAAAGTTTGGAATTGTTCTATTTTATAAGTGATTGGTTTCTAAAAAATTTTAACTATGTAAAAAAATGTGATATTATTATACATAGATGAAATAGTTTTTGAATTTAATTCTAAATGGATCTTTAGGCCACTGCAATATGTAAAAAATAACATATTATTTTGCGTGTATAGTAAAACAAAGTGTGCTAATATTTAATATCTCAGAATATTTTTAATGAAACATTTTTAAGAATTACAAATTGAAATCTTATTATTACTACAAGGAGAACAAACCAGAAAAATAATGTGTGCTGTATAAATGAATATGATTTAATTTTTACTTTATTAAGAAAATGAATTGAACAAAGTTTATTTAGATGTATGGATGATATTATATAATAATATAAAAATATTTTTGATTTGACATATTTTAATTTGAATGAATATTATATTAATTTGAAATGATCATTATTTAGTTTTTAAATGAATATAAACAGTGTTTTGAATTGAATAATTACTGAGAAATATTTTTGATTTGAATGAAGCATATTGTTGTTTTACATTACTTAATTAAGAAATGAAAAATAATACATTGATTTGAATGAATATTTTATATTGATATAAGAAATGTTATATACTTTTTGAAATGAATATTATATGATTTTAAAATGAAGGTCAACAATATGTTTTATGCAATGAAAGAAAAATTTTGAATGTTTAATTATCATTAATACTATTTAATGTTTAAAAAAGATGTTTTGTTTTTAAAAGAATGTATGTCTAGTTTAGATGATTTCTATAGATGAAGGCATTAATTTGAAAGGAAGGTATATAATTAATTTAAAAGATGAATATTATATATAATAAATAAATAGAATAGAATAGCTGTTCTATTTTGACATGCGAACAAGTATGGCACAGTTTTGACAACCACATTTCTTCAGCTAATATTGCAAAATGGTTTTGGTTTAGAAATTGCTGTAGACTAAGAAAAATAGAAAGTAATAAGTAATACAAACATACTTTTATAAGTACTTTATAAATTTAATTAATACTTGTAAAATCGATTCTAAAAAACTTGCATTTTGATGTCTGTTGACATCCCTGTACCATGTGGAAAAACAGAGTTTAATTTTTTGCATGTTCATTCTTCACCCCGAGTTGCATGTGGAAAATTTGTAAACAACGTATTGGATACTGTGTCAGCCTCTTGTCATCAGTGATCAAAATACAATTGAATTTAAGAATTGTCAAATTAAACTTTTTGAAATTTTATACTTGTTTTATATTACTTTTGATTTAGAAAATGCCACAAACATATCTCTATCGTTTATGTATTTTTTTTAAAGGTTCAAGAATTTGTTAGATGTTTAAGCACACTACCACACACAACAATTTTGTCTTTTTATTTAATATTTTGAATACATTTTAAAATTATTTGTGTTCTATAAGGATGAAGGGATTTCAAGACATAAAATTTTTAGATCTTAAAATTTTAAATATGAAATATTTTGGTGTAACATTTTTAAATATAACTCTTAATTTTAAATTTAAATTTTAAATTTGATTTTTTTCTCAGACACCCCTGTAAGATAAATGTTATGTGTTAGGGCCCAACGCACATCAGCGTCTTGCGGAGAGGGGAAATTGTAATGATTTAACTTAATTCCCATTAATTTCTTGCTATAATTTAGTTTACAAAATTTACCAATTCTCTCCTTCAAAAGATAATGTTCATTCGTATTTCCTGATCCCCTTCCAAAGTATCCTTTTATTTATTACATCACGCCCTCTTAAAACGGGTTAAATTATAAATATGTCCTCTCCCCTTCTTGATGTCTTATGATGCAATAGCTTGAATCAAAAGACGGAGTGGAAATGGTCTCTCTCTTCGCTTAAAATAAAAGTTCTGTGAAAATTCAATACACCTCGACTGTGTTATTTCTATGACTTACATTATTATGCTACATTTAAAGCCGATAGGATCATTACACACCACACATACACATATATATATCTTTGACTACATACTTTTTTTACAAAGTTATCTCTTTTTATATTTTCAATATTTTGAAATCATGGTTTTATTATTTCGTTTTATAACATCTGCCTGTTTGAGGAATTTTCGGCAAGTGAAACATGTTTATCCAAGCAAGTCAGTCTTAAGCCATATTCAGATTTTTAAAATGTTACATATCATGCGCTTTATTTCCCTTTTTCTCTATTTGTCATTAATTCTTCAAGATTTTTTTTTTCTTCATACTATGTTTTTCTCTTCTCACCATCTCTTATAAGATTAGTATTTTTCAGGAAAATTATTCTCTTGCTTAGGATTTTTTATGTCTTTTAACGTTCTACTATTTCATCTGTATTATATATTTAGCATACAAGAATGATATCAATGTTTCCTTTCGCATTATTTTGTCTATCATTTATAAAAAAAAAATTAAGTACTTTTCTTTTGTAACTAATAACTTTTTAAACTGCTTTAATATCTTCGTATATACTATACCTTTTTTAATTAATTCGTTTTATATCTCTTTATATTTTTAATTAATATTTTAAAATATATATATAATGCTTCTTTAATATTAAAAAGTATATAAAATAAATAATTAAAAATATTATAGAAGCCAGAATTAAAACATAAGCAATTTTTTTAATTGCAAAAACCCATGAAACAGAACACAGTATCACACAGCAAACAGACTAAGAAAGAGATCAAATACCTAAAAAATACTAGGCAAAAATAGCAAGTAGATGAAATTTAAATCGAAAACCAAGGCATAAAATATAATGAAACAAATAGAGGAAAGTCATAAAGGAAATGAAATATATCATTTACAAATACTTAATTCGTATTTATATATATTAGATGGTTAAACAAGTTGTACAAGTCCAACACTCCCAACAAATAAAGTAGTAAGCTGATGAGGAAATTCATAATTTTTTTAAAAAAAATACATAAAACCACATTGTAATAGAAGGAATTAAGTGAAGATATATGTAGACAAAGATATATGCAAATTTTCTAACTAAATAACAATTCAAAAATTCTTCAACCAGATTAAATAAAACTAAAACACATACATTAGAATACATCATGCATAGCAACAATACAGAACTAACGCTTACAAAACAAAATTTTCCCACCCTTACTAATACCGGAAATGTAGCAATGTCTTCTTTCAAAGACAAAGAGTACTAATACAAAATTATTTTAAAGATCTTAAGAAATAATGCCAAGTATGGGAAATAAGTGCAAAAAGAAAATTTAAAAAATAAATGCAAAATAGGAAAAACGAAACATAATACGAAAAAAATTATAACATTTTTTTTTAAAATTTGAGAATTTGAAAACAAAAAAATTAAAACTGTTAAAAGGAAAAACCAATATTTATAATTGTTATATTTTAAATTACTCTAAGTATGATTTCATGAAACATTTGCTTCCAAAAAAAATTTTTTAGTCCTGTGTTTTCATCACGACTCTATTATTATGAATAATATGCTTATAAACTATATTTTTACAAATATTCAGACATTATAAACTCCCAAATACGGGTATTTTATGCATCCCAAAGGATTGAAAATGTCCATTTTACCATATATATTACTCGAAATTTTATCTTCAAATTTTTTTTAAAAAAAAGTCTAAATATTCTGCTTCACACATTTATATTAACGTTAGTATGCAATAAATCTAAATATTCTAGATAAAAACATGAGAAGAGGTTTAACATCGTTATTATTAACAGTTCGAAAGAAAATTACACCATCAGTACATCTAAACATTCTAAAACTATTACAAGAAAATAAAAAAAGAAATTATCTTCATAAAAATCTAAATAAATTTTGGCTAAGCAATTAATTTTAGGCCCATGCTTTTGAAATGTTATTTTAAATTGTTTTAATTAAGACTAACATAAATAATTTTAAGTTTTTATTTTTTTTTCTTAGTATATTTTTAATTTATAATATTTTTAAATGTAGTTTTATTCCTTTTATTTTGCTTATAATTCTTTGAGTATCATATAAAACAATTATTTGCACTAGTATTTTTTTTCTCTGGTAGATGGCATAGCTATGTTTGGTTTTAATAGTGGTAAAATACTTGTACGTTAGTGTTAAAGTTTTGTTGTAATCTTTTCGTCTATGTAAATTTTTAAACTTTTTTTAATCTGATTGTTTAATTAATAGTTTGTTTTCCCTTCCCTTTTTTTCTTCATTTAATGTACGTCTTTTTATATATATATATATATAATTACAAGTAGGAAATGTAAAAAATTTTAATATTTCCCAAGAAGCTATGATTTTGGTTTTATTAACGTCGCACTAGAAGCAACACGAGGGCTATTATTAGTCAAGAAGCAATGACATCAAGTAAAAGAGTATATAGGACACTTAGAAAGAGATGTAAGAATATTGTGTTAGGAAGAAGTAGTCTTTCCAATGCTGAAATTGCAAGACAGGTGAGTGATTCAGTGACTGCATCTGGATTCCGAAAGTTTTGCTTACGATATCAGGTGGCAAATTCAATAAAAACAAAGTAGGAAAAGTTCAAAGAAAGTTCACCACATCTGTTGCTGATAGAAAAATAAAAAGTCAATGTCTCCAAGACTGAATAATGTCATCAACGGACATCAGAAGTGATATGAATGGTGTTAATGTTTTTGTCAGTTCAAGAACAATCAGGAGATGATTAACTGATGTTGGACTAAGAGGTAGAATTCCACGAAAGAAGCCTTATTTAAATGTACAGCAGCACCAAAAACGATTACAGGGAGTGAAGGAACACATTAAATGGACAGATGATCAGTGGTCACAAGTTATATAGAACGATGAAACTAAGATATCGTTACTCGGTAGGGATGGGCGAAAATATGTAAGACGTAGAATATGACAAGAGCTATATCCTGACTGCATTTCGGCAACTATGAAGAACCCACTTAATGTTAAGATTTAGTCATGCATGTCAGCAGATAGTATTGATCGCCTTCATGGCATCGATGGGACACTGAATGCCAGAAAATACATTGACACTATTCTAGAACCAAAATTTTTACCTTCCATCAGGATCTCTTTCCCAACAATGCTTCTTTTATTTTTCAATAGGATTCTGCTACCTCCCACACAGAAAAATTTTTGAAAGAATAGTTTCATTCAAAGAATATTGAATTGTTGTCCTGGTCAGAAAATAGTTCTGATCTAACACCTATCAAAAACTTGTAGCACCGTTTGAAAACTCTTGAGTGAATGAGGCACCATCAAATAAAAGAGAACTAATTGAGGCTATAAGTCTTTCCTAATATTATGTAATAACAAAGGTGGAGCTTAAAAATATCGTCAGCTTAATGAAACATCGATATGAAGCTGTAATTAAAAAAAAAAAGGCTACCGTACTAAGTACTGATAGCTCACTGCAATCATCAGTATCCAATGCATATTGATAATTATTGCTGCTTAACTCATTTTGCACTTCAAATATTTCAATTTTATTTTCTGTCTTGAATTCAGTATTAAATTTTCTTTAAAATGATATACGCGAGTTTGCATTTTGTAAAACCTAACGTTTTGTATACGCATACAAAGTTCAAAAACATAAAAATTTACCAAAGTGTCCACATATATATATATATATATATATATATATATATATATATGTGTGTGTGAGTGTGTGTATATGTATATACATATATATATATATATATATATATATATATATATTACTTTTTAATATTATTTGGTCTTATGGCTTTTAATACATATTTTTTTTCATAGCAATTCCTTTTTTCTTTATATAACATTTTTCTGGAGGTGAGTGTTAAGCCTATTAAACTGCTAGAACTTGCAAATCTGTCAAAAACCAGATTCAGAATTTATAAATGTTACATTTCATTTTTTGTTTATTTTTTGCATTTGCTAAATTATGTTCTTGCCTAGGTTTTTACTTTTGTTTATTTTGTGATTTATATTTTTGCTTATCTCTTTGTAATTTTCAGGAATCCATTCAGTTTTTATATATTTAAATTTATTTTAACTACTTTATTATTTTTAATTACACACACACACACACACACACACACATATATATATATATATATATATATGTATATATATATTTATAAACTGTATGTATACATTTTAAATTCCTCAAAAAAAATGTTACTTTGTCAATTATTTAGATCGCAGTAGCCGAGTAATCACGGTCGCGAGCTCATGGTCGGCGTTGTTTCAGTAGAGCAGCATGTTTAAGTCTGGTGCCTTTCATGACCCATCGTACAACGGAGTTGATGCACGTTAAATCAGATGGGGATCGAAATATTCAGGTTGTATAAAGAGGAAGTTAGGAGAGCCTTGCACCAATTTAGGTGTCATCTTCTTCACTTGGCCATGATTCAAAATACGATTTACGTTGCTAATAGTCTTCATGTTGCTTCTAAATGCGATTTTAATAAAGAATTAGTCAATGAATTTACAATTATTTCATTTAATCTAACAATTTTAATGAAGTACCTTTCATTAAGTTAATTCTTATGAATGTTCCTTTACTCTATCAGCTCTTAATGATACATAATTCTTAGAGTATTGTGATATACGAGGGTGGTTCAAAAAGTATTTGTATTTGAAGATAGATGTAATCATTGGTTGCTGTCACCTATTAAATGGAGGTGAAATAAATTTGACATTGATTTATAAGTTAAATTTGATTTAGCAATCATTTGCTGCCAAATCAAAACTTGAATGTTGCTGTGTCGCTTTGTCTTAATCTTTGAGACCTGATTTTATCATTATGCACCAGAAATCATGTAAAAATGAAAACGTTCTGTGGCTTCCTGTGAATATTTTTCAAAAAGGAGAATATTGTGTCATATGTCGGAAAAATTACGACGACGAATTTTTGAGGTAAGAAAGGTGTCCAGATTATGAAGACGAGTAAGTGAGATTTAGACAGCTGTCTAGTGAGTCATGATTCTTTCTAGAAATAAGCCATTTTCGATGCTAAGAACACCATCTCTTGGAATTTCCAAGGACTTATTGAACGACCCTTGTGGTATTTCAAGAATTTAATTTATTTAATTTAATCTAAATTCACTAGCTATATGAGCTTGTATTATGCAATTGCAATGTCAAGCTTTACCAGCCATTTGATCTTAAAATTTATAAAACTGCAACGAAAACATTTGTTGAATCTCAAAACTATTTATTCTGTCATCAACAGATAGAACGCCGTTTTCTCTTTCTTTTCAAGGACTGAAAATGTCTATGAAGTCGTCTTCTTGTTGACAGGTTTAAAAAAAATTCTTGGATGGTTTTTATCATCGTTCTAATAGCTATAAACCCCATCTGGCCTTTCTAAATTGAGCTTTTTTTTCCCTTCCGTCTGAAATGGTCACTTTTTGCCATTTAGTCTCTTAAACCACGTGGTTTGGGGCAAATTCATTTTGATTGGCTATACAAAAAGGCTTTAATAGTATTTTCTTTCGAACATTCTTCAGACAATGGCATACGTCATACTAATTTATAAATACTATTCTTAAACCTTAATATTTCGCAGAATATCTAAAGATGTCTTAAGCACCAAGAATATTTTGAATCTTTCTTCGTTTTTTAAGTATTAGCGAATTCATTTTGAAATATATTATCAGCAATGACATTAAACTAACTTTTTTAATTTATAATTATCAATAATTACCTTATAACGAGTTAAAAAAACTGTTATTTTAGCTCACTAATACTGATTTTTCAAGTATGAAAGGGCTAAATTAGCTTTTTTTATTGAAAACAAATTAATTCTTAATATTTTTGTACCAAAACTTAAACTTAATCTTGGATTTTATGTTGTAAAATGATTTCAAACTCCTGAAAATTTATACATTATTCTGTAATAAATAAGTATTACAAACCTCTAAAATAATTTTTAATCAGAAATGTTTTTGTTCAAAAGATTTTCACAAATTTAGTTAAAAAATTATATAACGTCAAGATGAAAAAACCAGTATCACAGACAATGCAGCTTAATATTATTACCAGTAATAATCAATATTTCGTGTTCTATTATTTCTTGTTTCTCCCAAAATTTTAAGCTTTTATGATCACTGAACGTTTCGACAAATTTAGCACGTGCATGCATAGCACAGTTTTAAGTGCGAGGGTTGTTTAATAAGTCATTAGAAAACCCAACAGATGGCGCTCGTAGTATCGAAAATGGTTTGTTTTTAGTAGGCATCGTAGCTTACCAGACAACTTTTTAAGTTCACTTACTCGTTTTCGTGATCATTATGCCTATCGTACCTCACAATTTCTTCTTCTTCTTAACTTTTCCTGTCCATGAGATCATGCTCGCCTTTTTTGGTAAGGATTCACTGGGAGCAATCCAGGTTTTTGTCTTTCGCTTGGTTTCCTGCGTATAAAGATAAATCTATTTATCATCGAAGGCGACACCTAATGCGACAGTAATCAAATTTTGATTGGGCAGCAAATGATTACCAAATCAAAACTAACTTGTGAATTAATGTAATATTAGTTTTGGCTCCGTTTAACATATAGCAGCAGCCAATGGTAAAACAGTTTGCCTTAATGTCACCATCTGTCTTCAAATACCGTGGCCGCGATAGCCGAGTGGTCATTCTATCAGACTCGTCGGATTTCGTTGATTCACAGGTTCAAGCCTTAGCCACAAAAGACCAGCCATGTAGCCGGGAATGATACATATTACATCTGTCGGGGTCCAAAGTCCTCCCATTGGCGTGGTGTGAAAGTTAGGAGAGGGGGTGCTTGCTCAGGTCAGGATCTGCTCCTCGTCACTTGACCGAGGCTCAAAATTACAAGGTCCATCGCCAATAGCCCTCGTGTTGCTTCTAGTGCGACTTTAATAAAATTTAACTAAGTCTTCAAATACTAGTAATTTTTGAACCACCTTCTTATTCATTTGTTACTAAAATTGTAAAAATTTCAAGATCACTTCAGTGATTAAATAAACCTGACATTTACCCGCATTGGAAAGTCTTTGGACATTACATGCTGAATGATTAAGAAAGAAAGAAAGGAAAAAATCAATTACCGTCACATTAAAACAATGCGAGGGGTGTTAGTGACAAACCTCATAAATGTTCAACTATAATAAAGTGATTCGAAGGATACCTGAGCTGTTCTCTTCCTCTCATAACTTCCACTTTTCACAAAAGGTGGACTTCGAAGTCTACTTTCTTGACCTCAATGTGAAGGTACCTATTTTGAACTGTAGTTCTAGGGAGAATAATTCCCATGTTATGTGCTTGAGTTAAAATCGATTTCTTTTTATTTAGCAAAACGTTGCAATTACAAAGAATATCATGAGATCATTATCTCAATTAAAACTCCCGAAACGATTTGGTTAAGAATAAACCTTATTATTTTGAGAAAGAAAATGTCCACGGGGTCATAATTAAATGGATATTCTTACGTTTTTGAGATAGTGTTTAAAACGGGAATGCCAAAAATTTATTTAAATTTTAGGAGCACTTTTGCTAATGATATCACATATGTTCTGAAACTGAGAAGAATAAAACAGAAAACTCTCGTTAAATATTCCCCTAATATAAAAAAGGAGTTGAGTTGTTGTGCAGTAAACAATAGTGTGTTGCTCATATACGTGAATTAAGTATAAATTGTTTTAAACTAATATAACAATAACACTCACGAAAACAAATTATAATATTACTCAAAGAAATATATTCAGTGGGGAATTATGTACACTTGAAAATAAGAGAGAAAGTGATCATAAAAAGGCGTTTTATTTAGATTTTAAAGCGTTCTTGGTTGAGAATTCATGAATTTAAATTTAGGAAAATATATTCGAAGTTCCTTTTTGTTAACTCCGTGTCTTTATTTAACTTAAAATTTAACTCTGTACCAATAAATTTTTATGAAGTGTAAATAGAATGTTTATGTTCCTCAGAAGGGAAAACATTTTCTGTTTCTCTCTTTCGTTGATAAAATAATGCATTTTACAACTTTTTTTCATATTTTTTATTCAATATTCTATGTAATATATATTACAGTTGAAGAAATGAAATTTGATTTATAATTTATTTGTGAATCTGATATGGCTTAATTATACATAAATTGAAGTGTATAATATAGTAATGTGTTTAATTCGTCGCGTAATTATCAAAGATTTAGAAAAAGAAGAAAGAATATTCTTTTTCTGTTTACGATTCCTGTGGTTTTCAGATTCCTTTGAAATCCGAAGTAATTGTAAGGCTTATTCGAATAAAAGTGGGACTACGAAAATATTTTGCAAGGATTTATTAGATACGAAACATGTATAATTGGAAATAGAGTAAGGGTACACAGTCGAATATACAGTTAGTAAAGGGAAATTGTACGTATATTTACATGTTTAATTCTAAGCAAAAACGTTTGCCATACGAAAAATTGTATTTTGTGGAACGTTGTGGATAGTTTTGTAATCAAGTGGAATCATTGCTTGATTGGTTTTATTACATTTTGCACTAGATGTAACATGAAAGCTATTGGCGTTGGATCTCATAATTTTGAGCCTCGGTCAAATAATGAGGACGGCTCCTGAGCTAGCATCTCTCCTCCTAATATATATATATATATATATATATATATATATATATATATATATATATAACTTTTAATTGAGAAATCTCGGTTTTAAATTTTTGTAACTAAGGATTTTGCCTTTTCTTGTTTCTTTTCTTAACTTATTATAATTCTTATTTTGGTGTGGTAAAATGTTTGCCCAACAAGATGCACTGAGGTAGGTTTGGTACCAAAGAACATGTTTAACCCCACAATTCAGTTCCCAGTCTGAATGTGCATGGTTTTTTTTGTTAGGTATTCAAATTTATATATATGTAGGAATTTTTATGCAATTATTTTATTATTTCAATAAATGTTTTCATCTCTTGTTGAATTTTGCATTTTATTTTATCTTTTATTTATTATGAGTTTTTAAATAATAAATTGTTTTAGCCTATATATATATACATTGGTGTGCAAAACTCCAATGATGATTTGGTAATGATATGGTAAAACGTTTGGTGATAAAAACCACCAAACGCTTAAAAGGTCAGATAAATATAAAAAAAAAATTAATACTCTTATTAAGCTTGAATATATATATATATATATATATATATATATATATATATTGCAAAACTTAAGAAACAGGGTTTATTTATTTATTTTGCCATAAATCTACGAGAAATCATGTGAGAGATATGAAATTCACAAATGAGACATGAAGTTCGCAAATCACATTTTATACTTAAATGATAACGAAAGCATGGCTTCAAAATGAATACAAGACATATAGTATGAATAAAAAAAAACAAGGCTTTTCTGAACTCATCATTTCACATTATTGTCTGTCCAATAGCAAAAAAGCAAGCAGATGTTCCGCAGTGTGGAATAGGTCCTTCTCTTACTACAATAGTTGCTTCGCACCATCTCTCCATACTCAGCACCAGATTGTCGTACAGTTCTTGAGGTAAGAGGGCCCATTCCTCAATCAGCAACTGTTTCACTTGTTGGGTGTTCTCCAGAGGATGTATTCTTGACTTAAGGCGTCTCCCCAAAGCATAGCACAGAAGTTATATGAGACATAAGTCGGGGAGAGCTCTGGCAAATACATTCGAGTGATAATTTCACATTCCATTAGCTGTTGAACATTAGCAGTCTGGTTTGGACGTGCATTGTCATCCGTAGAAACAAAGTCTGGTCCAATAGCACCTCGGAACAGACGCACATGGGAAAGGATCACCTCCTTACAATAACGACTGTCGGTTACAGAACATCTGTCGAAAACGTGGAGATCAGTCTACCAGTTCAGCATAATGCCTCCCTAGACGATAACTCCAGAGCCGCCGTAACAGTCACTTTCCGTGATGTTACTGGGATGAAACCGTGTCCCGACCTATCTCCAAATCAACTGGCGCTGAGAATCTCTTGAAGCACTCAAACTATTCTCATCTATAAAGAGAACACGAATTCATTGAACAGATGTCAAGATTTTGTGCACCTTACATAACTCTAAACTGTGCCACCAATGACCAACTTTCACAAGAATACAGCGTTCAGAATAAAGAGCGAATAGGCAAATTATGAAGGCGTCTAGCTACAGTAAACCGCGATACTTTTCTACCTGTTTCTGTACACAGTTACTGAGCAATGACACTTGCTGACTAGTATCGGGCTCTTTTCGCCTGCAAGACAATGTATCGGTCATCCATTGCAGGTGTTTTCCTAGAGCGGCCCCCACCAACCTTTCTAACAACTGTACCTGAGGTTTGGAAGGCTTTCCAAGCGCGCGAAACAACTCTTTTGTTGATTCCGAACTCTTCAGTTACAATGGTCAAACTACGCCCGCTAGCTTTCCGATCATTTTTCCAAGTGTGATGTCGTCCAGGTGATTCCTTTTAGGAATATTTCATAAAAGAATTAACTTTCACTGGCAGAGAATGTCTTTCATTGTGCCTCCGTTCTTCCTTTTATTATTGTCTTGAGCTGCTTGCGCCGACCAAACATGTTTTACGTATATTCACGTCACCTATGACGTTTTGTTCCTTACATTTGCATACGCATCACCTTTCTACTGGATTGCCTGTTCATTGTAATGATCGCAATAACCCCTTTTTTTGTAATTTCATAGATATCTGCTTAAAATTTACATGGTTGCTTAAGTTTTGCACAGTTAAGTTTTTAAGTTAAGTGTGTGTGTGTGTGTGTGTGTGTGT
>BMAW01059126.1:345443-365737 GCA_019974015.1 Nephila pilipes | reverse complement strand
TGTGTGTGTGTGTGTGTATTAATGCAATTATACTTCCAAACCATGACGAAAGATAGGGCGCGTGCTTGAGTAGCTCACACTGCAAATAATAGCAGAGAAAAGAGAACATTAATTCGAGCGTACCATTTTTATGCCAGGGATGGTAACGGGAGGTCTCCGAAATAATTTTGTTCAGTCAGAAATTAAAAAGTTTTCGATAAAATAAATATTTTTAAAAGTGGAAGAAAGGTTTTAAGTTAAGATATTCAATGAAAAGAAAGATTATAAATTGAGTTGTAATCACAATTTCACCCTCCACATTACTTTTTTAAAAACTTGTTCAGGTTTGTTGACAACCCAGCAAAAAATTAAATTATGTTATAGTTTTTTTTAACTTTCTGTTATTTCTTTTGACTATTAGTCATAATATGAAGTAATTACTTATTAAAACATTTTAAGCAAATGCACTAAATATTCAAAGTACTTATTAATATTATGATAAGAACATGGACAATATTATCAAAATCACTTACAAAAACAAATATGTATGTGAGACACTGAAAATGAACTGTTAAAAAAATTTGATATCATAGAAACATATTTGTCTCAAATGAAAAAAGTTGATGGTTGACAATGCAATTGTAGGAACTACTTTATTTTCAAATGATAATCTGCTCCCTTTATTAAAATAAAATTAGTACAGAGGGCAAATTTTTCAGTATGCTTTGGATTAACGATTACAAATCAATACTCTGAAGCTAGGCCTCAAAAGGAGAAACTTTTTGCTTCAGATAACTTGTCTAACAAACTGTCCGTGAAAGATTATGATTTAGAATCTGATTTACTTAAAACATTTAATATTTTCTGAAATCTATACATACTAGTCTAGTCTTTTTTCCTTCATAGTTTTTGAAAGCTAAAATTATTGGAGCTCAATTATCCAATACTGATTTCTTTTATTAAACCATCTTGCAATAGTTTCTGAACTTGACTCTTAATTTCTTTTTCTTCATTGGTAAAATAGAAGATCACAGACTAACTGGCAAATTATATTTGAGCACAATTCACTGGTGTTCAACTTTGAGTTGAATTAAATGAAACTTGTTTTTAGAAGAAATTAAATCCTAATTTGCGACAATAATAACTCCCATCTATCCTCTATGGTAATATGAGGTAGAACATTTTGATCCTCAGAGGCCTGAGAATGATAAAAATTATCATTTATTTCACTGATATGTAAGGAATATTTTTGTATTAATTTATTTTGCTTAAATTTTTTTTTTCCATTTTTACTTATCTGTTAATTACTGCAGTCAATATTAAGTTTGGATTTTGCTAATTTGGTCAGTCTCAGTAACTGAGATAAGGTTAAGTATGGTCTGGAATAGGAGTGAACAAATAACTACCCGTTAAGAGTTATTTGTGGCTCGCCAAAACAGTCAGCAAAATCCGACTTGAAATTAGATTTTCAACCCGAGTATGGAATCATTCAAAGCCAAACTAGGGCTATTTGGAATGAAAGCAGGAGACAATTTTTGTCAAGTTTCTTTATTAGAAATACCCAAAATGTCTTAAAGTGTTTGTGTTTCTTCTAAGCTTAGGAATCACACACACACATATTTATATATATATATAGTAAATTAACTTCTGGAAAAGAATTTTATCAATATTTTTTTTCGTGCATTCTACTTTCTCAGCTTAAAATTAGCATAAATTTCAAATTTCGTAATATTCTGCATGAAAATTTGTTAGTAAAGGATCTAAAAATTTAGTTTCTTAGTGCAAATTTAGGATCTCAAAAAATATGATGACATAAAATTTGCTACTGATTTTCAAGAATGATTTACAACGTTTCTTAGAAATGTTTACACCAGTTAATCATTAATTGTTTCCCAATTCCAAAAATAAATAATAATAATGAAAAAACAGCATTTTTGTTGAAAATAATAATCATGAAAAAAGTTAGTGTAACGTGCAAAACGTTTCAGATATTTGTGTTACTTACTTCCCAAAACTTGTAATCTCAAAAATCTTCGTGATTTCTTCCTGAAAATTCTCAACATTGAACTAATGATCTAGAAAAGGCCATAGTTTAGTGAACGAATAATAGTTTAAAATATATACTCATCATATAGTTGTGACTCGTTATTAACTTCGCGGCAATCGGAAACGAGGGAGGGGGGAGAGAATATAGATCAATTTTTTTCAAGAAATTATATAGTATATGCCTCCTATGCGTTTTTTTTCCCAATATGAAACTAATGATTCTATTGAAATGAAAATTATAACATAAACAATTTTAATTCCGCCAAAACACCAGAATCTCTGATGATAAAATAAATTTTAGAAGTTAATTAACAGTGACAGTTAATTTAAATATTAAATCAGTAAACATCATAAATATGTTCTATTTACGCTATAAATAGAGGCATAAATTTTATCCAGTTGTGATAAGGATTTCGAAAATTAACAAAGGCGTTTTTTTTTTAACGATTGTGTATTTGAAATTAAATTTTTTTTCATTTAGTCAAATTACGATTATGTATACTGTATGATATCACATATTCTGATTATTATTTATAATAATCAGATTATATGATAAAAATTATAATAACAGAAAATTTTATTAAATTTTATTAATAAATAAAATGTTTAGAACTTGATTCTTACTTTATACCTGTTTCGGCTAATTATTATACAGAATATTTGGTTACTCAAACGTAAAATCCAAAAAGGAAAAAAAAACTACCGGACTATTCATAAAACAGTGTAGATTACCAGCTACAAAACTTCACTTGGAAACTAATAGTCTTAGTATGCTTGTAAAAACTATTATTTCAAACATAGAAATTCTTGAAAATATTAATAACACTCAATTTTACTATTATAAACTGGGGATAATATACAATAGATTCATTGATTTATTAGTTTTATTAACGTCGCACTAGAAGCAACACGAGGACGGCATTAGACCTTTGAATTAAACCATTAGAATGAACCTTGTTCAAGTGACGCGGACGACACTTGTGCTGGTACATTTTTCTCCTAAGTTCCACACGACGCCTAGGGAGAACTTCGAGCTTCGATAGATTTAACATGCATGGCGAGTCTTTAGTGACATCAAGGCTCGAACTCACAACCCAATGAAAGCCACCAGCCATGAGGAAGTGATTGCTAGGCTACTGCGTCCACATAAGGATGTTCATATAGAAATTCTTTTAAATTTAGATCCAAAAACTATCATGATGTAAAGAGTAATCTAAATGAAATAGCAATACTCATTTAAAAACTTTTTAATACTTCAAAAGAGTATTTTCAAGCGTAATTTATAATAAGCTCTCCCGAAATAATTCCCCGGAAATTGTCTTTCTAACATTTTTCATCATAAAAATTTCAGCATCTGCAACTTTATTTTGGAATATTATTGAATTCATTATTTAATGTGTAAACAATTAATTAGTAAACAAGTGTTCATGGTTGTAAGTTCGCTACCAGCGCTCTTTCCATCTTCTGATTGTTTTGACTCCTGATTGCACTATAAACACACCATGTAGCTGGACTAACACACTTTAAGTCTATCGAGGTATCAAGTCCTCACGCTGGTGTAATGTGGAAGCTTATAGATTGATATGCTGCTTAGGTGTCACCCACGTCCATTGCCCAAGCTCATATATGTAAAGTCTGCCGACAAAGCCTCTGTTGTTGATTTTTAAGAAGACGGAAATAAGCAATTAATCAATGGATTTTATTACTCATCCGAATTTCTATTATATTACTCTAAAGCGTAATATTTTACTAATGCATATTCTTACTCATAATGGCAGTTACATTGCTAATTTAATCGACAATTTTCAGATGTTTATTGAAGTTAATTAGTTGTTATTATATTTAATTATCTGTTACTAATTATCTGTTATTATATTTAAATTGCTTCATAATGTATTCCTCTTTTTAATAAAAGCGGATAATCATGAGAATTTTTTTGTGAAAGCAATTAAAATATATTTAAACATAAAGTTTCAGTGTTAATATAAATTCATCCATCTAATTTCATCAAACATATTATTTTAATACTTTCATTTCCTGTTAAAAATATAGCATATTGTTACAACATTTTCTTGGCCTATAAAAATAAGAGTTTTTCTTAATACACAAAGAAATAAAAAAAACCGGGAAAAAAACCCATTTTTTTTCATTAAGAGCTCTTTTTTTCAGTTGCTTTGAAGACTTTCACATGGGCTCGCAGAAACACTAATAAGAGATTTCCAAATTAAAAATACCTTATTTTTAATCGTTTTAAAATTAGCTATTTCATTTAGCATACAAAAAGCCGAGACCACAAAAAACATTTTTGGAGAAAAAATGAAACGATTTTTAAAAGGATTAACCTGCAATATGCAGATTAATTTTTTGACCACTTAAATGGTTAGAATTTTTCAATGACTTAAATCGATTGAAATACAAAAGAAAGATCCTTTCTTCTATTTTTTGGTTGCTTGTGAAGAATGCTTAAAATTGTTATTTTCGAAAATAAGAACTTTGAAAGTTATTACTTTCTCGAGATATTGCGGTGCGGAAAAAGTTTTAAAGGTATGCTAGATATGATAAAAGATGAATTAACATTTTAATGGTTCGCAAAATGGGTTAATGGCGCGAGAAAGAATTAATGAAGCTTGAATACGTATTTTGGGCTTTTTTATTTCAATTTGTTTTATCGTCACACTTGAGAAAACCAGGTGCTTTCTGAGAGAAAGGTACTGTCACAGTCTTTAAAATTACACTCTCTTGGCTTCTTTGATGTTTAAAATTAAACACTTGAACAAACGTTTTTAAGGAATTAAAATATTGTGCTAATGTTCTATTGGCATTATTCGAATAATCAATATGTCTGATGAATATAACGCAATCATTTATTAATTTGGTCAATTGTATCAAAATTATGAACAAAAAGCGCCTGTTTATTCAAGGATTGCAACAAATTCAATGCAAATATATTTTATTATTATCTGAAAACTGAAAATCAAGCAGAAGAAAATAACTATTTTGTTATACAAGGTTTCTATTGGATACAGCACTAATATAAACTTGCGAAAAAGGAGAAAAATTATGAAGAATACAGTTTCTCTACACAAAGTCAGATATTAATACTAAAACAAATTCTAACAAATTGTGTATCATATTTTGCATCCATGTACACATAATAAAAACATCATATTAAAATATTAAATCTTACTAATTATCAATAAAAAGTCATTTTATTGCATAATTATATGTATATATTTTTACGTCGAACAATTTGGAAACAATTCAAAGAGTTCTCTGATTAGCAAATTATAATGGCCACGTAGCTAAAAGATATTTCTTCTGTTCCAAAGCAAATAGAGAAAAAAGTAATGTATTTTTTCAAAAAATCAGATTTCAAAATCTCAATATCTCTAGAATAATGTAATTTTTGGTGATGAAAGTTTTTTAAATGTTTTTACAATTGAGGGAAGGTGATATGTTTAGTGGATTCCTAACTCTGAACTACTTCAAAAAACAATATTATCTCTGTCAAGAATAGAGGAGGTTTGATTCTTGAATGCGATAGTACTCATATGTCAGTAACACGCATGTGAAAATCAAATTTTGTTGACCGAATCATGGATAAAAAATGAAATACTTGGATGTACAGAAGGATAAATTAAAACTGAATGCCTTAAGTTATTCTTCAGAAATAAGATTAAGGGTCACATTGCATGTTTCAAGAAGATAACGAACTAAAATATACGATTAAAAATGTTATGCTATCGTTGTTGTACAACTATAAAATTTAATTGCGTTCATCACCTTAACATCTCAATTACATTATGATAAAAAACATATGGTTTCCTTTAGAAAAACTGTGCTCAAAAGCATAATATAAGAAACAAAGAACACTTATCAAAAAGATTGCAAAAAATGGACAAAAATATCCAGTGAAATTACACAATCCCTTTGAAATCTAGGCACACCTTTTAGAAAATATTCTAAATGCAAACAGACATGCAAAGAAATATTAGGATATATTTTTTGATAAAATATTTAGGTAATTATACTTGGTATATACTCAATTTTGTGATTTATAAACCTATAACTTCAACTTCAAATTTATGGTAGCTAAAATATTATCAGTTTTTCATATGTGTTTCTTAGAATAATATATTTTTAATGTACATCGCATTGTTTTTATAAGTATGAAACATAAATAAGTATTTTAAAATAATGTCTTATAACTTGAATACGGAGAGGTGGGAGAGAGTACATATATATATATATATCATACATTAATGATTGATGAGCTTCGTTACTTATTAGTATATTGCTATACTTATACTGAAGGAAGCTGCATATTTTTAAGACAAATATAAGCTCACTAAAGGACGTAATAATTGTTTTCTCCTGTCTAACTGTAGTAAAAGTAGGTAAAAAGTTTTTAATTACTACATTTCCAAACTGATAACTTAAAACCGTATGTATCTTTTGAGATATATGAGTATTTTAAAATTGAAAAATTATTTTAAAATATGTTAAAAATTATTTAATTAAAATATGTTGCCTCTTAAGAATTTAAAGCAAATATAATTATATAAAAAAGGAATAAATAGCAATATATATATATATATATATATATATATATATATATATATATATATAACAAATTACCCATATGCATATAACTTAAATTGAGAACTTTTCAATTTTCTTAACATTTTATACTGAAATCCATTAACCTATTCAATTTTAAAATATCTTTTGCCATTTAAACTTATTACTTTTCGTTCTCATACACTCATACTGTTTGAAAAAACTCAATATATTTCCGCATTTTCATAATTCAATATTCTACTTACTTGCATTTCACCATTTATTTACCGTAGAATTATGCCAGAAACAAGAAATAGGGTAGAATATCTAATAAGAAATGTCAGAAAATCGAAGCTTAAATATTTTTTTCATTGTTTTATGAATTTTTACATTAAAGAAATCTTTTTAAGGCTTACATGTAATATACATTTTCTTATGTTTCAAAACATTTACTTATGAAGAAATGAATATATGAATTAATATAAGTAAATGTTATTATAACTTTATTTTTATTTTAAGTATTATTAGTTCATATAAATGCCATTAACAGGTTGAGCCTGAAATTATTTTACGCTGAAGATGAAAATAATATTAAATTAAAAATGAGGAAATCTTTTTCATCAGCAATAAAAAAAATTAACATTCAATTTATCATTAAGTTATTTTGTATACAAGCAATTTTTTAACACCTTTGAAAAAATGTGAGTTATACAAGACATGATTGAGCACGTGCAAAAAATAGTAATCTAGCGTGAATTTTTGTGGAAAGATATGAATTAGATTCCATCACTTAAAATGACATTTTGTAAAAAAAAATAGCTGTACAACTAACAAAAGTAAGCATAGTTAGAAAAAGTTACACAAGATGTTATATGAACCAATTTACTTTCAAAGGATGGGACACAAATTACAAGATTTCTGGAATTTTAAAAGACATTATAGTAATCCATGTCATCAGGAGGAGTTGCTGCAGAAAGAAAACGATTACATTTTATCACGCCTATTTACTTTACTAAAATTTAGCGAATATAGCTTTGATAAATGAGCTATAAATAAGCATAAAATATTCAAGATCAAATCACTACTAATATTACTTTCTCAAAAAGGAAATATCGAAGTTCCTTCGCTAAAATAGAAACATAAATAACAAAATATGAGCCGTGCATCAATAAGAAACAAACGCTGCCATAACATGTGAATTTAAACTTCCGTTTTCAAGAATCTCATTTACATTTTTCTCCATACTTCATACCCTGATCACGTACATTAGCCAGCTTACTTTAATTTTTTAGTCTTGGCAGAATACTTAATCGACAAAAAGATAATGGAAAAATCAACGCTCATTCATTTCCATTAAAAATACCCTTACGAAACTTAAAGCTTTATTTTTTGTTTTTCCAAGCCCCTGACATCCGGAAATAAAACTGCGATAATCGTGAGAAAGGTTACCGTTGCATACTACAGTCTTTATTACTTTCAAAAATATATTTAAACATCACTTTTGTAGCTTTATGTTTGGATAAAAAATTAATTCAACGAATTTATTACTTACAATTTTGTTGAAAATCAAGCCTAGATCCATATTTTTCATTTTATTTTACTTCTGAAATATGAAATATAAGCATTGATCTCATCTTTGAAATTCTAAAGAAGAAAATTACAGTAGTGTATGATTTGGTTTGAAAAAAATTTCGAAGTTTTCATTTTTTCCATTAAAAATAAATAGAATCCGCTACTTCTTATCGTTTTCTGGAGAAAAAAAAGTTTTGCATTGCTGATCTTGAAAACATTAATCGCATATTTTTCGCGAAACCTGAAATAAGAAATGCTTATATAGCTAATGATATTTGAGTTGGGAAATCCATTACTTTTTCGTCAAATTGTTTTCATAGGTTGTATTTACTTGTTTCACATGAGCGGTATTAGAAAAATTTTCTCCCAATTTAAATCCAGAAAAGATGCAATGATTGTTTCTGCGTAATTTATTCTTAGACCAGTTTTAAATGAGAAAGAGATTGAGCAGGCAAAGTAATTCACTCTTTAATTCCTATGTTTAACTTAATCCTGTTCTAAGTTTAGCATTCATTATGGTTTTAAGAAAATTTGAATTGCTGATGCACTATTAGGCTTTCAAGCAATTTTTCGATAATGAACATTATGTTTTACATACATTTCTCCTTGAAGTCGAAAGAAAATAACATTTTTTTTTGTTAATTTTTATAAAAAGTATTACTACTTTCATCGAGTTCAGATGCAGCTGTCTCAGATAATAGTGAAAAAAATTTTTTAAATGGTGCTGTGATACGTAACCTAGAAATGAAAGGATATCAACATATTTTTACTCATAATATCCTTCATTGGATCAATTAAAATAATTATATATATATATATATATATATATATATATATATATATATATATATATATATATATATTATATAAACGTAATGCTTTTACTAATACTTGTTTTGTGCTTTAAAATGATTTACAGTTATTAATATTGCAATATAGACCTGGATTTTCATTAAACATTAGGTGCAGGATTTACCTAATATATCATTTCCAAATTATCAACGATAATTAGCACTTAAATTCTGAATTAGATTTTCAAAATAGAAAAGCTTTTCAAAATAGAAAAATGAATTTCTGGCATTGTTAACATTAGAGTTAACTAACACATAAGATATTAGAGTTAACTAACACATAATGGTTTTCTATTTGGCTACATTATACATTTGCGAATGCTTCAATTAATTTAATGTGAAGGAAAATAGTAATTTATTAAAACTATTAAAATTTATAAAATTGAACTTAATATTAATTTATAAATTTTCTCATTTTTATGCAATTTTTGATGAATTTGGAGTATTTTATATAGTATTTCGGCGACAATAAAACGTATTAAACGATCATTTTAAAACTTTATGTCATTTGTACTCCTACTTTTTTTTTATTAAAAACATAGTTTGTTATAAGAAATTAATTCCGTTAAAAAAAAACTTTGTTATTTTAGATCTTGCCATTTGTAAAAAAAAATTATTCATGCCATCGTTTGGTATCTTTTATTTGTAAAACAATTAATAAAATAGTAAAAAATCCATTAATAAAATACAGAAATGTTACAAACTGTAGAAACATTATAATTATTATAAATTTCTGATATATAAGCCTGTTTCACCAAGCATTTCTGTTCAAAGTGTGAAATAACACAACTTTAACTACTTTATTTCTTATTTAAATAACTTTCCTATCGCTTATACGTCCTTATGTATTTGCTTACTTTTTCCATTTTTCTAATTTAAAATTTCTATTCTTATGCATTTATTGATAATGTTATTACTGTAGTTGTGATGGTTGGATCCATAAAAAAGCAAATTTAAACTTAAAGTTTTAACTCTAAAGCATGGAATAGTTTTAAATTAAATTATCAATTATCTCCTTTTTTGTATCACTCTAACTTTTATTTTTATTTTAGCGGTACTGTTTAAGGTTGCTTGGTTGTTAAATCAATTGACACCATATGGGTTGGGATGCTTTCGGCTTGCCAGCAGATAATGCTGTCATCAATAATAACTCTAACCCTAAGGACTGGACTTACTCAAATATCACAACTATGCGGGATCAGCTAAAATTAATTGGTTTTTCATATGATTGGTCGAGAGAAATAACAACTTGTGATCCAGATTATTGTAATCATGAACAAAAATTCTTTTTAGAACTTTATGAGAGAGGTTTAGCATACCAAAAAGAATCTTTAGTCAATTGGGATCCTGTAGATAATACTGTTTTAGCTAACGAACAAGTTGTAGATGGTCGTGGATGGTGTTCGGGTGCTTTAGTTGAAAAACGACAGCTAAGACAATGGTTTCTATTAATCACTAATTACGCTGAAGAACTGTTAAATGAAATTGCAAAACTGGACTCTTGGCCTGATTCTGTTAATTCTATGCAGGAAAATGGATAGGTAAATCGAAAGGAGCAAATTTTAGTTTCAAAATACAGGATCATGATGCCAATATTGAAGTGTTTTCCACTAGACCAGAAACTATCTTTGGAACAAGCTTTGTTGCGATAGCCTATAACAACCCAAAAATTGAGTAATTAGTAGATAAAAAGGGTGCTGTAATATATTTTATTGAGAAATGTTTGCAATTAGACAGTAATGTTGTAGGAGATAAAGCTGAAAAAGAAGGGGTATGTACTAACCTTTTGGTCATTCATCTATTTGATCCTAGCATTATTATCCCAGTTATAATAACAAATTTTGTACTAATGAATTACTGTACTGGAGTGGTCTTTGGATGCCCAGCACATGATGAAAGAGATCACGAATTAGCCAAACAAATGGCAGCCAATAAAGCAGGTAGTAATTAATGAGGATATTCAAATAGACGTATGCTCAGGTGTTTATACAGGTGATGGGATCATGATCAATTCAGACTTTCTGAATGGTTTTGCTGTCCAAGATGCTAAGCAAAAATCTATAGCAGATTTGGCATCTGGAGGCGCAGAACCACATTGTTTCCATATACTTTTTTGCAAATTTGGTAAGGGGATCAAAATAATGCACCCACGTTTCATTACTTGTTATTACCGTTTTCAGAAAATATGAATAATTTTGAAGTATCTATTTCCAGTTGCAACACTGATGAATTCTTGTTTACATTTGTTCTTTAGCAAGGTTTTAAGGGACTCATCTCGAACAAACAAAGCGAGGTTGTAATTTGTTGCGTAGAATGCGAAATATTTATTGATGCCACCACATGGCATTCGCCGATTTTTTTGCAAGATAGCACAAAATGAGTTAACATTTCTATCATTCAGAAAACTTTCTGGATGGCCAGGTTTAGAAGCTAGTTCTACAGACAAACATCCCTTTTTGAAATCACCATGCCACCTATAAATTGAAAACTGACTAAAACATTTATCTTCGTAAACTTCTTTCATCAACTTGACTGTTTCCGGAACTCTTATGCACAAACGATGGCAAAATTTTATAGCGCAACGCATTTCATTTTATTTAACTCTGAATACAACTTAAGTTCCTTTTTTGTAGAGCAAATAAAAACATTTTTTAAACAAGCCTGAATTTATGGAAATTAACTAATCTTCTTCGTTTAAAATATTTATAAGCGTTCAGTTAAGATTTGGAAAAAATCGCTTGCACTTTTATTTTTTTAGTTTCTTGGTGTTACCACTACGTAAAAAAATTACTCTCATTTTCATAGTATGTCCTTTGCTTATATATATATATCGGGGTTTGCCGTCCTCTCGCATCTCTCTCTTACGAGTGGCGGACTGTTATGCAAATATATATATATATATACGTATGAACTATGGTAACCTGAAACAACTCAATTTCCAGAAATAAGTAATTTATTTATTTTGTCTAAAATGTTATATGTAAACATAAACTCAGCAATGTCCAAAAGTAACTATTTTATTTCCCTTCTCGTTAGTTCAAAAATTTTATATAGTTATTCAAAACATAAACAAAATAAAAGTACTGTACTAATTATGCCCAACAGTTTTGCAAAGAAAATCTTTAAAAGTTATATGTGCTTGCGAATGTTTTACAATAATTGTTCATAATAGCAGTTATATATATATCAGTCAAAAGTTTGATTTATAACAAGTCAGGGAAGTTCGCAAAAGCTCAATTAATTGCAGATCAATTAACACACACCGAAACAGATGGATATTTTCCTGCGACGAAAATTAGTTATAGGGATATTTTGTGGAGAAAAAAACGTGTCCTTCTACTATCCATTTTTATTGCCCCCACACAAAGCGCAATTGAATAAGCTCTGTTTGGGAAAAAGTCAATAAAACCGTGCCATTTTTAAGGAGGGGGATGAAAATTTCGTACTTTCTTTAGTAACGGTTACTGTGATCGTTCTATAGTAATTATCACGTAATCGAAAACTGTCTTGGGAGGAATTCAGAATATGTTTCCTTTGTTTATATTCTTTCTTTCTTCCTTTGGTTGAACTTTTGATTTGTTGATGTATTTTTCAGTAATTTTGGGTTTTTTACCATCTTGTTATAAGGTAATGTATTGAAGTATGATGGAATGGGGGGATCCGTAATACTGGTATAAATATACATTAATCCAAACTATGGAACCGTATTAACTACCTTATCATCAACTTTTGTTCTTAATTGTTGTTTTTCTCTTAATTTGATATGATTTTAATGTAGGATTCATAAGTAGTATGAATCCTACATTTTAAAGTTAAAATTAAGCTAAATATTTAAAAGTTTATAATAAGTATTTTACATGATCATGTTTACACACAAACACACACACACATATATATATATACGATGAATTAATGATAATAATTTTTGAAACAAACATGGTAAAGGGAACATAAATTATCTGAGTAAAGTCTATTCCTTTTATGTTCAATGAGAGAGAGGGAACAGATATACATCATGAAATTTGTGACATTAGCAACATGTGTTTTTTCACTTCTGTAGCCAAATCAGAAGAGGGATGAAACTTTCCCAGTTTGGAATTTAACCCTCTAGTTACTCCTAAATAATAAAACTAACCCAAACTAAACTAATGTTTGGATTATTCATATCACGTGGTATTAGATTGAGGGATCCTTAGTATTTTATCTTGAGACGAAAAGTCTAGAAAGGATTGTCCCTACTCCATTGAAGCTTGAGAGCCTCTGACTGAGTAGGTTAAGAAATTGCATGGTGGAATAAATTAAACGATTAAATGAAAATGTATCAGGATCTGAAGAAGAACCCACTGTGACAGCTAAAGTGCATTGACAAATTAGGGAAATGAAATCTATGTGAAATCATTATATAGAGAAAGAGTGAGGAGATATATAAGAAGTATATATACATACTCTCTTAATATAATATATTTTTGTCCCAGAAACATTATCGCATATGTGAATGTGACGTTAGTTTAAAATTATTGTTCGTATTATTTGAGAACACTCAAACTTTATTAGCTTAATATTTTACATAATGGCTTTAAAATTTTTGGAGTACCTTGTAAATATAACAACTCAACAGAAACTAATTATTGTATAAAAATTCAATCCCAGAAATTATGACTAATTCAATACGTATGAAATAGTAATAATGTGTACTATTGAATTCAAAAAACATGTGCATTGCAATTTTTAGAGTAACTGTGAGATGAACGGGTACATATATTTATATTTCATTGAATCCTGTTGGAGATTTTTCTGTAAAAATTCATAAATAAAATTAATACGGAATGGTTTTATGAGTTAGTTTAGTAATTTTAAGTTGGCAGAGGAAGAAAATCAGCTACCAGATACTTCAGACCAACATGAAAGGCAAACGAGAAAACATACATAAAAAAGGAGTTAGCAATTAATGTGCTTAAGCTGTAACTTATTTTCCCCCTTCTTTTAATAGTTATAAATTGTTCCTACAAGACTATTATATTCAAAAAATTTATTTTTTTTTATTTTGAAAAACATTATCAATTTGATTGGAAATAAGACTCTTATCATCTATTCCCAAATATGTGTAAGGAAAAATAAATATAAAAGAAAGTTTCTAAATTACTTTGAAAAATTGAATTAACTACTCGCTCTCAATAAAAGAGCAAATATTATTTTGAGCTTTAGGTGAGAGTATTGATATCTTTATTTATCGCAATATTTATGAAGGAAATCATTGAAAATAAACATTTAAGATAGCTGCATTTTAACTCTAATAAAAAATTAATTTTTCTAGTTTTTCTCAAGAATTTTCAAATTTAAGAAGAAAATATTAATAAGAGCGTTTCAAATCATAATTCAAATTTTTTTGAGTCCAAAAATTATGTGCTCCATTAGGTACATTTAGCCGTAATAAAGTATTTCATTTTAAAATTCAGATACATGGTAAACAGATACACTGTGTAATTTCAATTGCAATTTATGCATTATATTGAAAGACATTTAAATTTTAGTAATATATTCCATGCATTTTTAGTGATTTTTTTTAATTGAAAGTATAATTTTTTTATTATTAATTGAATTGAATTTTTTTACTATACTCATTACATTGCCTCTAAAATGTGTGAATATCTTTTAATTCAGATAGTAATCTAACGATGATTCTAAAGGTTGAAAATACTGCTCCATTGTTATATATGTATCACATTGAACACATTTGCAATGACATAAATAATTGAAGAAATAAAAACATTTATTAGGCTTTTCAAAATTTATTTTAAAGTAATTGTAAAAGATTCTCGATAGTTCTAAGATTCTTAATGCATAACGTATAAGTATCAGTGATGAAATAATAATGTGTGACACATATAATAAATAATAAAGCATAATTAAAAATTAAAGGAAGCAGGTATTAAATTAAAAATATGCATCATTTATTTTTTTCTGAATTGTTATTTTTACCAAGTCTTATTGGCAATGATTTTAATAACGTTTGAAGCTTTGAATTACTATTAATTATTTACCATTCGTCAAAGTCCAGATTATCGATTACAGAAAAAAATACAAAAAAAAAAAAAAAAAAACTTAAGACGTTCTATGCAAAGTTTCGCATCGAAAAGATTTAGCCACCCAAGGTGCGCTTGTTTCTTATAATTATTATTAAATTACTAAATTTAATATAAGAATTAAAATAAATGATGAAATATCTAGAAATATACAATAGTAAACTTTTTCGACATTAAAATTAAAGCAAACGATAAATTATTAAATTGAATATTATATCAACTAAATGTAATTAAAATTAAAGCAAACAATAAATTATTAAATTGAATATATTTAAGCTAAATGTAATTAAAACTGAAGCAAAAGATAAATTATTAAATAGAATATATTTATGTTAAATGTAAATAAAATTGTAGCAAATGATAAAAAATTGAAAAGTGATCTGGTACGCAAAAAATGATCCACCTAAAACAATAGCCCCTTGGGTGGGTAAAAAATGGCTGCATCACAATTGTCCTAAAATTTTGAATAATGTTATTTATTTTCAGTCATATCTTGATTCCAGTTTATTTATGATTTAAGGTAATACATAAATTGATTAGTAAAAAAAAATATTTAATTCTTATATTTGTTTCACTTCAATTTAATAAAAAAAATGGGGTAAATTTATTACTACATAATATTGAAAATTGAGCTCATTTGTGGTGAAAGCAGGCATCTGATATTTTATATCAATCCAATAAAAAATTCAGAAGAAATTTATTATGACGTATTTTTGAGAATTTAGTTCGTTTCTGGTGAAAGCAGACATCAGAAATATATGCAAAAACGAGATAAATTTTTGAAAAGTGGTCAGTTACGATATTTTTGAGTTAACTAAAACAATAGTCATTTTGGTGACTAATAATTGCTGCATTATTTCCAGTTAAAAGCTCTTATTAAAACATTTTATATGTATTTGGTTTTTTTTTTTATTTTTATCATGTATATAATTTGAACAGCATTCATTATCATGTTTTTATTTAACTCTAAACTCTAATCTCTAAACATAAATAATGGTTGTATTCATATAGGAAGAATATGATGATGAATAGATGTAAATACCTTTTTTTTATTTTCAATATAAAACTGAAGTCCACAATCATAAATATTGCATTTAATATGTAAATAATGTTTTTTTTTATTTTTAATTAGCTCAGTGATGGGTTTTTAAAGTTCCATTATGATTTGCAAATGTTGCAATATTTAAGGAAACTGTTAGTAAATTCAGAATATGTAACAAGCAGTTTTGTCGAAAAAAGTGCTGTAATTCCAAAAAAAAAAATTCATATTGATAATAAAACTCGTTAAATACTGCAGATAAAATTTTGTTTCAAATTTTTAAATACGAATATTTTTAAAAGATTTAAGGGTTTCACTTTTAGCTGATGATCAATAGCAAAGTAAATTCAACCTGATTTACTTCTTTTGGTGTATCATCATTTTAAATGAAAATAATATAAAAAAAGTTTTTGAATGTTTCTGTATTTTCATCATCTTTTTTAAATAATACTTCAGAAGTCAAATAATGTTTCTTTAGTATAGGCATTATCCGGTTCTGATTATATTATAGAAGTTACAGTGATACTTTCAACAGATAATCAAAATATGAGATAAATTGATACTTTCTAAGCGTATAATACATAATTTATTTAAATGCTATGTGAAGCAATCATTAATTATGTAAACAAAAACCTGTGGTATCTCAGTCATCAAGTCGAATCTCATAGCCGGTAACGTGATTATCGTATCTCGAATTCAAGTCCTGATTCCAGCAAACATCCAATGTGTGGAATAATGAAGGTGCTCCACATCAAAAGGAATTGGACCTCTAAGTTCTCAAGGGGAGTGTAGTGAAACCTAGGAAAAATAAGCCACCAATTTAGGTTTCATCCTCATCTCTTACCATAATTAAGAAATTCGAGGAGGAACATAATTATATTGTAGTATACAGCTCAAGGATGAAGTTAATTAAAAACAATGAAATCCTGTGAATTAAAAATGCATGATTCAAATCTAGATCAAAATGAGACTAATGATGTTTTATTTTATGCAAATGGTTAAAATCTAAAAATTGACATAACTATTTTCTTTTTCAGAATAAGATCATTATTTTGATGATTTTCTTAATTTAAGGCATATGAAATTTTATAATCACTTAACATCATCTATATTTCTAGTTCCTTAATATATTTTATTATTTTCTGTTATTTCTTTTTAAGTTAAGATTCAAATTATAAAAAGATATAACATTATTAATTTTCATGTAAAATAATGCAATATTTTTTGTTAAAGACTTAACGCGAAAGAGTTAAGGGAAATTCCATCTGTTGAAAGATGTTTAGGGTAGGACATATTAGTTTTCTAATTTCTTAAAAATCTGTGGTTGGGACTTGAATTAAAGGACATGTTTTATAATTAGAGTAATCTTTTATTTCTTAACATGTAACTCCTCCCTGTTATTCATTTCAGATGTCATCGTTTACTAGGTAAATAATCACTAAGCTATAGTATGAGTACACAAATAATCAGTCAAATGAATATTAAACACTTTATTATTCATTTTAGTTTATTTAAATTGTTTCAATTTCGGTAATGGTCTCTCTTTTATACTAACATTTAATGCTCCACCAATCTAGCTAGGAATAATTAACAGATAATTCTCTTACACACTTACCTATATCCAAGAGAATTTAATCAAAAACACTGGCGGCTAGGATAGGTATAACAAGTCCGCTCACATTAGAAAATACTTCTAAACAGACCGTTAGTTATCGCAATGTAGGCTCACGCACGTCAACAGGGATTCTTCTTGCTTAAAATATATATTTCACTACAATTCTCAGCATAAATTTCACTAAATAATCATTACTCAATCATTACTAAGTATATATTCAATTTTCTACCGCATTTACATATATTTTCAAAAAATTCATTCACCACATTCCTTATTTATAAATTGGCATAATAACGTTTCATTTGATTGGGAAAAGATTTGAAACTTTAAATATTGAATCACGGAAAGTAAACCCCAATGTTAGTGGAGGAAATGTTTGACTTAGCCCAACACCGCAATTTTAACTAGACGGTTTTTTTATTTTTTATTTTTCTCATAACTCACTCTCGTTTCACATATATTTCGCTAAAGTGCTAGAAGGGCCACCTGTCATGGTGACTGAACAAAAAGCGTTGATTGATTTTAATTGGACTCAGTCGAATTTTTTCCATCCCATTTATGAAGCAAAGTTTGTAAGTTCGTCGACCTAAGTGCATATTAGTCTTCATAGTATTATTTTTAAATTCCTTTCTAAATATTCAATTATAAAAACAAGCCAAATTAAATTAGTATTCAATTAAGCTAAATTTTATAGTTTAATATTGTAATTATAATAAATCTCATAATAATTAAATAAAATCTTATAATTGGGCAAAAGCAAATCACTTTTTCGAATCATAAAATTTAATGTAATAAATTCTAATATATTATTTTATGTAATATAAATAATTATAAATATTTAATTATTTGATAGATATAATTATATATATTTCAATTATTTTATAAAAATAATTATAAATATTTAATTATTTGATAAATATAATTATAAATATTTTTTTAAAATTATTTGATTCTTTATAATAATGATATTTAGTTGTTAATATATTTGTATAGTAAAATAAATGTAGTTAACAGTGCTTCGACTATTTATACTTTAAGACTAAGCATAATTGTCTTAATACTTCCAAAAAATAGACCAAATACTGTTCAGGATTTTAAATATTCAAGAACTTTAATTCTGTGCCAAAAACGTTTTTCCAATAATTTTACATCAAAGCCTTGAGAAAACACCTTCCTTTGTTTATAGATAAACAAATACTTTGATAGCATTGAATACATTAAAAATACACGATACAGCAAAATTTTTCCTTATTTTGTTACCGGTATAAAGATTTTGAATTGAGAAAAAAGGCAGATTTCTATAACGACATTGGTTTTAAGCAAACAGAATCTTATAATTGCATTGCACTTTTCCACGATCTTTTTTAAAAGTAATGGGACAAGAAAAACGCATTTAGATAAGAAAAATTCAGAGCATAAAATATAATATTTTAAATGCTTTCGTAAAAGTGTTTTTCGCCGTCAGAAACAATTTGTATCAACATGAAAATAAACATGTACGAAACGAACAAAATGGTACTCATTGATTCTACGAAAATAAACAGAGCTTCAAATCGGGATGGGGGGCGCAGTTATTTTCACTTTTTTCCCTACATATTCTTTATGTTATTCTGGGTGAAGAAAACATTCTTTCAAACCTTTCATGGGAGTAGCTTTTCCTCGAAATAATTTGGAATAGTTGCTGAAATAAAGATTTCCTCCAGAATGAATCCGTATGTTTTGAGACATAAAATTCTCTGTTTGAAATTTCGAGAGTTTTGCAGATATAAGTTGCTTTTTTTGTTATTATTGAAATTTTTATTACTTCCATCTGGAGGACTTTAAATGTAGAACGTGATATATTATTACTTATATTTTGAAACTGAGGTATGCATTTGAAATAGCTGTTCTTTTTTCGTCCAACGAGATTTATGCTTTGAATATATACGATTCAAGTAGGAATTCAAGAAAAACACACTCAAATGAGCTCTTTAAATGAAAAATATCATTTCTAAATAAATTCATCTGATTTTAAGTGACAAAAGAATTTTCCCCTTTTACTTTACTGTAATTTTCCTTATATGCAGTAAAAAACTTGCATTTCCTGCTTTAAACCCAGGGACCGGAATGCCTAACGATTAGGCTTATAAACTTTGTGAATGGTGATGTACTAATTTCTAGAGTCCTTATTTTCAGTAGAAATTCGAAGTGCAAAGCAATAGAAGTTGTTTTATTTTAAATGGAACTCAGCCATCATATTTCCTCTTGGGAGCTTACCTTAATTTTGGTAGGTATGGACATCATAACCCCGAGGAGCTCTAGTGATATTTTCCATTTCTATTGATATTGCTGTCTTTTCAAACACGGATCACACGCTCCCGTAATACTCTATCGAGCATTCTTTATTTCCAACCCTCCTTTTGGCAAACAGTTTGTACCTTTTTTTTTCCTGTTTTTTCAAGCGCTTAAATTCCTGTTATGCTTTGTTTGTCTCAGCATAGCCACATCTGGTTCTTGAACCCTTAAACTCAACCATGACATATTCCTCTTTCGTAATGCTCTGATATAAA
>BMAW01059126.1:237899-345043 GCA_019974015.1 Nephila pilipes | reverse complement strand
TATTGTTTGTTGTTACACTTATGATTATAATAGCCTTTTCTCTTCATGATATAAATAATTAATATAATTAGCTAATATTTTACTGATGAATTTTACTACTTCTTACTCCTATTCTCCTATTTTGCTTTATTATAAGACAGGGTTATTTAAAACGAATCATCCTATTTCAAAATGCTATATTTTCATAAATAAACGACAAAAAATGATAAGTAATACCTGAAAGCAAAAGGAAAATAAGTGAGTTTTTTTACAAGTTTCCGACATAACTTCCTTTAGTAAAACACGTATAATGTGAATTCGATGTATAAATTCCTTTCAAATACGTTGTAAAGTATCAGTAATAGTGGATTGTGCAACAACAAAAATGCGTTGTTGAAGTTCACATAAATGTGTGGGTATAAGTCATGCATGCAATTCATCTTTTACAAAATTCCAAAGGAAGAGATCACATGGGGCCATATGAGAGGACTTGGGTGGGCAGCTGATTAATATTAAGTCATCTGGTCCATTTCTAAGTAACCCCGTGAATGATTCTAAGACACTTTTCGTGAAACTGCTTCACAACGAGTATATTGTGACATTGGGCTATTCGTTAATTTCTCTTCACTAACCTTGGAGATTTCTATTGAGCCTTGGTTGCTAAAATTATAATTACTTCCTAACCCAAATGAAACGTGATTATTTAAATTTGAAGCAGGTAGAAATTAAGTGAAGTGATTCATATATAATAATATATAAGTAAGGGGTAAATAAGAAGAGTGATAGAGGCTAAGAATAGTTAGCCCAAGTATTGTGACCATCTTAAGGACTTGGTAAGAGATTTATTATTTCAATTATAATTAGGACCGTCAGTGAGGGGGCAACTCAAGCAGAGCGGTCGAGGTTATTCGGTATTGATAATAAATAAATTCGCCTGTTTAGTCTCAAACCCTAATTCAGAGCTTTATCAAGGAATACGTATGGATGTAAACATATAATCTACTAAAATATTTAAATTAATGAATGAAAATAAATTCAATAATACAACCAAAAAAGCATAATGGCAGCAATTTTATAAATAATAGCTGAAAATTCATATACTGATGAAATTGAGTTGTTAAATCATTTTTTCATCAAAATTAAATGATAGGCATCATTGAATTTGTAAGTAAAACCATATCCATGTTATCTCCTCATCTATCCTTGAAAAATATTTTATTCTTACCCTATAAGAGATTCGATTTGTTTCAGGTTTTCCCACAGTACTTTCTTGTCATTTATAGTCAGTATCGTCTCCCTTACATTTTAAGTGTGATAAACCTATTTTCATGTTGTATGTATGACAAAAATGACGTTCGGTAGATATGAGACAGCTTGCTTCCTGAGGAATGTGCTATAGAATGTGCAATCATGATTCATGCCGAATGAAAATAGTATATAAGTACCGATATAAAATATCAAGGAAGCAAAAAGCAAAAAAATTATGTTATGCTTTTATAATGCAGAAAACAAGAGAAAAAGGGTGATAAAAAAAAGCTAGATAAATGACTAATGCCTCAGTTACGAATGAGAATTAGAATTTCTCTCTCTCTCTCTCTCTCTCTCTCTCTCTCTGTGTGTGTGTGTGTGTGTGTGTGTGTGTGTGTTTGTGTGAGTGTGTCTTAACATACGATTGCAAGCAATCTAAACACTATTAAAGACAAAAATCTCATAGAGATTATGAATAAAGGTACAGGTTTCAGACATATAATTTCGAAGAATAATAATGTCAATAAATAAAATTAATGAAGACAATGATAATGTTTGACAAATTTGGCAACTAAATATAATTTAGCTATCGAAGCTTTAAGGAATTTAAATTTTGCATTAATGAAGAGACTATATGTTTGAATTTTCAAAAAAAAACAGCACTAAGCTTTGAGACCTATTACATTCAATAAAAAAAATTACAATTCATCAATAGTTATATTGATAAAGTTCCTAAAAACTGTGCTATTATTTGCAAAGAACATTATGCTACAATGACAAATAAAAAGTTTGTTAATAACAATGATTTTATTAACGTTAATAATAGTGATAAGGAATTTAGAAATAGAATTAAAGCTTTATGTAAAAAAATAGGTTATACTTTGAATGTTGTACAATTTCCTCGTACCATTTATTTCCTAAATTTCGTAAAGCAGCTATTAAATTTAAAACTACGACTAATGATTTTAATACATACATTACCAAAGCTGGTAAAATCTTACAAAATACTTTAGATGGTTTTGATATAAATGTTATTTTAAAAAATAGTTACCATATTATTAATTAAGTAAAAAATAAAAAGATTTATCCAATTTTTATTTATGACTTTAAAGATTTATTTCATTCAATAGAAATTAGGAATTTAAATAACTCATTCCTTTCCATGGACTCCATTTCTTAAAGGTTTTCTTAATTGAAAACACCAACAAATCCCATTACTAAAAAGTATTGTATGGGGATTACAAAAGTAAATATGAGACACATCACAAATGGAAAAAGCAAAAAAAGGAAAATTTAAGAGTTATGAAAGATTACGATTATTTAAAAAAGAACTTATAGGGAATTTACAAAAAATAGTCAAGGGCACTTCACTTGAAAACTATCTTTAGTGAAAATCTGGAGCCCAATTAAAATTGATGTCTTTAAGTGCTAATTTTAGAGTTTTTTCTTTCGCAGACAAATTTAGAACGTAGAAGCAGCACATATTCAGTATTTTTTTCCATACGAACTTGGAATCACAGGAAGTCGCTAGATCCAAATTAAACCTGTTTAGATAAGTTTCGAAGATTCCATGACGAGTGAGGAATTGGGTCATTTTGTAATTGGTAAAAAAAATGATGACAGGATACAATCATTTTAATGGAAAGGAAAGATCTCTTGGTTAAGCTTCCTTTATTTAAAATAATGTTTTGCTTCCGTGACTTCACCATACTTTCTCACATGATCTTATATAAGGACTTAAGGATATTAACAGTAATGTCAATTTAGCGCTAGGTGGCAGTTTTTGCAAGAAAATCGGCCCGCTCATTTCAAAAAAATACTCGTGAGTCCACGAACAAATGAAAAGGCAACCAAGATGTCTTTATCTTATAGGTTTTTGAGTTGTCTTTGGATCTCGAAAATTATGTTATTGGAAAAATAACATTTTATGGTCTCCAAGCATGAAAGGGAATTAGTACAAATGAGGTAGTCCAAGACGGTATTGTTTTATTCTGCAGTCCGTTTGATGGTGAAGTTTAAACATTAAAGTTCAGCTATAAGCACAGTGTTTTTATCTCGAATTCTGGATTGAAAGTACTCGGATTCAATACCATTCCTAAAGACCACAAATACGACACAAACTCTGCCATCAGTATAGAAAATAACAAGGAAATTGTTTGTGATATTGTTGCTAAATTGAATAACATTGATAGGGTTTTTCTCTGAGGGATGAGACAGAACACGATCATTATCAAAGATGGAAGAAGAAGAGAAAGTTTCCCTCAAGGTAATAATAAAACACACATAACTTATGATACGATATCCGCATATGACACACAAAATTATGCCCGTCTTTCAATTTGTCACAGATATTTATAATTTATTTTCCTCTTATGCTCAACACCTCAAACTCTAGAGTCACACCTTATGAAAGATTCAATTCCTTGCTTATAGATGAGCGAATGTACTTTGAAATTGATACCGTACGTATTATTGTAATGCGACTTAATCCCCGATGTAATTTGTCACATTTCTCTGATACGTTAATTTTCATTTCCATGAAAATTTACAAACAAGAACCTCAAAATATGTCATTTGCTTTACCGTAGCCAAAAGAGTTCCGTTGTGAAATAACTAAAGGAGATCATTAATGCTTTTAATGTTGCTTATCACTAATTTCTAAATTTTTTTTATTTATAAAGTTATGAGTTCATTTACTAATCTTCTCTTAATATATAGTTAACCTGGTTGGTATGATTTAAATATATGCATGTGTATCTGACATTGTTTAAAACATTTTGATTATATGTCATACTTTTTCACATAAGTATTTTTGGTAGATGAATATCTAATGATTTATGTTGAAACGAATTATTTTTTATATAGTTATACGTACATGTGTTCCAAATAACCTAGTATCAAAACTTGGAAAATTATTTACTTCATAGCTTGACCATCTAAAAAATACAATGATCTTCAATTGAGGCTTAGGGTTACCGTAAGGTAAAATAATTTATTTTCGCTACAGATAGGAATTTCTTTCCTTCTGATGTTATATGCCTAGAAATATTTCCGAAAGGGTTCTTTATCTGGAGAGTGTAGAATACATCCACAGATATAATAAATAAAAGAAGGAGGGGAAGGAACAAGAAAGGAAAAAAATACGAGGTGTTGTTACAATGTATTACCAAGTGGTGAGATATATCATGAGGTTTGAATCACACATATACTACTGTCCTCGCCAATCCTTTTTGTCCAATGGACATTATAAGTTTTATAATTTTAGAGTAGGTGACGATGGACTTTGCCCTGAAAATTGTTTCATTTACAGAATCTAATCATCTTTGAATAACGTGAAAGCGGCCCGTTTGGATTTTCAAAAATGACTGTTCATATATTCTTATCAATATTTTTAGAATTATTCAATTTAGTTAATTATAAGTCGAAAAAAATTTCGAACACTAAGAGAACTTAAGAATATAGGGATAGTGATCTTGATGTTGATGATGACATCAAAAGTACCATAGACATATTTTAATTGCCACTGGATAGTGGATGATGTTTCCAATTTGGAAGGTATAGATGATAATATTCTGCAAAATATCATTATAAACGATGTTATTAGTTCATTAAAAACACTCAATGCGAGGTGTATTGAAAAAGTTACAGTTCCAAAAACAAATAATATTATTAAAAACAAAACCTCATATCGCAATGGAATAGCAAAAGGGCACCATTCAACATTTTTATTCATGCAGAAGAAAAATACACACAAGCAACTTAAAATAAACACGATAGAAAATTTAAGAAAAAAACACCAGAATAAAATTTTGAGATATTTTTCAAAGATGAGATAGTAAACTGCGTAGTACGATACAGTGTATTTTATGCAGCTGAAAATGATCGTCATCAATTTGTGTCACAATATGTCTCTGCAAAATATTTATAAGAAAATTGTATTTTTAGTCCTAACTGGATATCATTTCTTAAGAAGCAAATGTATTGATCAGAAGAAGAAGACACAAATATTGAAATTATATGAAAATGTATCAAGAAAAGCTATTATACTGAAATAAAGAGAAACTTATATCTTAAAGATAATGCAAGTATCCCAATAGTAAGCAGAAATAAGGACAATTATTCTGAATATGGCCAGAATTTTAAATGTGCTAAATAAAATATTTTCAAAATTTGAAGTATTTTCGTATAATTTATGTACTGATGAACAAATGGTTCACTATTATGGTCAACATTTCCTGAAGCAACTTATTAGAACCAAGACCACTCGCTTTGGTTTCAAGCAATGAGTTGTATGCCATGGTGTGAAAGGATATTGATATTTATAACCCTGAAATCTACGAAAGCAACGTAACTATTAATTCAGAAAATGCTATGTATGGGCTTGGGATGTTAGTTATATTGTTAAGATAGAACATTGTTTATATTTCGTTAATTTCTTCACAAGTTTCCGTGCGAGGAAAAATCCACACGAGAGAAATAAATCTTTGATTAGAATGGTGATTCATAATAGTTTGAATAAATTTCCTATAAAAGCAAATAACGAATTGATGAAAAATTTTCGAGAAGCTTTCGATTGTACATATGATGAATTAATTCAAATATCTGACCTTGTTTGGAAAAATAAATACATTGTTAATTTTTATCAAGTTATTTGGAAGTTATAGTTTTGGAACGTGTGTAAAGATTGTGTAGAACTGAAAAAAATAGCAATTCCAACATCTAATTTCATTTTAAATTATAATAGCATATATGTGGGGGTGACAAACTTGACTGGAATACACAAAAATATTGAACAAAAATTAATAACAAGAAGTCATACTTTCTTACTATTACCGATACAGTGGATATGACTTCAGTTAATGCTCATAACTACAATATACTGAGAAGTTCATTCAAAAAATATCTCTTCAATTTTTAGAAGAGAAGTTTCATGATTCTATTGGAGTTAATGCTTAATGTTTGATTCAAAAATTACGGAATTTCACGCTACAGAATGAATCGCAGAAAAGAATACCATAAGATGCAAAGGAAGAAATTCTGAAGGACATTATTTAGAAAGAGCATTAGATAGAAAAAAAATGAAAATGTGTGGTATGTAAAAAAAATGTTTGCAAACGATGTATAAAGTGGGATGTTGAGTTACATGTTGAATGTGTTATTCCATAGTTCTAATGAAAAACATTTTGCAATTATTTGAGAGTAAAGTACCACGATCTCCAAATGGGAATTGATATTAAAATAAATATCTATATTCTGTGTCTTGTAAATTTTAATGGTTTTTGTTTATACGAAAAAAACACAACTTTATATTTAACAAATATATTTTTATGAAATCTGGTATTCATGGAATAATGTTCTCGATTTTAATTTTAAAAATTAAAAATTAATCGTTCCATACTTGTGAGAAATTTGAATTTCTTTTTATTCTTGTTTTAAAAGGAAATTTTATTTTTATAATAATAAAAAAAACATAAACAATTTAAAAGAATACCACAGGGTGGACCAGCTAGTAATAGTTTAAAATATTTTTACTAATATTTTTATAAACTAAATATTATAGACAATTATAAACTCTTTGTTCATAGAAAAAAGTGACCTGAAGATGTTTCAAAATAATTTCAACCCAGATTCTAAACTGGATTTATCACTCTGCAAAACTTATTTAATCTGATTAAAACTAATAAAAAATTTTATGAAACAAATTTTTAAAAGTTGTGGATAACGTGATTGCTAGTGATATTTCTGACAAAAAATACAATTTTTTCCCAATTGATAAATTTGCACATTTTGATATCAATTTAAGCTTAAATATATGTAGAAATATATCACATAAGCATGTACTTAAAAATATTAAATTAGTTAAAATGTTTTTAATATTTGAAAGTAATTAAAAATAATTACTTCATATTTGTGTTACGGCTGATTACCCAATTAAAATTTTACGATCTTGAAATATAAAATTATAAAACAGATTAATTGTTAAATTAATAAAATAAAAGAATTTTCTTATTTATTTATTTTTTTATTAAATTTATATTTGGTTTTGTTTATTTAAGTAATTTTATTTTTTTAATATATTCAATCTTTGTTAAACTCTGTTTTTTTACCTTTCAGATTTTTTCATGTATTTTAATAACTCAAAATCTGATTCATAGATGACTAATACTACGCGCTAGCTTAATGTGTTCAGTTTGGTAATAATTTAAGACTAAAATTAAAATGTTGAACTTAAGGATTTTTAAAGTTGTTCGAGTTATATTCTAGTTTCATATCTTAACTTTGATTAATAGCTTTTTGTGTTTGTTATATTTATATTAGATTCGCATTGAGTTTTTAATTAAAATATAGTTTTTCTGCTATATATATATATATATATATATATATATATATGTTTGTTTCCACAATTTTGATGATATCTGACTTTGTTTCCAGAATATTGATGGTATTCGACTTTGTTTCCTCATTTTGCTATTTTAGCTTTCGCATTTGTTAAATGAGCTTATAATGATTACGAAAGTTTGATCAATAAAATATGTATAATTGAAGTCCACTACCAAAATCCTGTAATAGCTTTATTTCCATTTTAGGTATTTTTAAAGGATTTTTTTTTCAGTTTCCCCAAACATTTTTACCATAAATGTCTTATTATTGAGTTTCTGCGTTTCTTTTCTTTATATTTTTAATAAATATATTCTCTTAAAATTAAACTAAAATTATTTTAGATTTTAGTTTTTTCAAAAATAGCCAACTATTAATTTTTAATTTTCTTTGATTCTCTCTCCATCTCATAATGTATTAATGTATATTTGTATTTATAGTCTCACACACACACACACACACACACACATATATATATATATATATGTGTGTGTGTGTGTGTGTGTGTGTGTGTGTGTGTGTGTAAAATCAAAAATGTAAAATCAAAATCATATAAAAATTATTATTTTTATGTATTATTAAATAAATTAACTGTAAATATTTATGATAATACAGGAAAAGGAAAATATTTAAGCTAAATTAAGAAGATTAAGCTGTAAATTAAATTAAACAAAAATGATGTCTAGAAATGCAATAAAATGATCTGTTGTAAATATAATATTAATCAATAATATAAGGAAATGTATAATGCATGTATGTAATTTGCATGTATATAATATAAGCATATATATAATCTAATAATAAATTCTCCAATTGCAATATAAAGTATTCCTATATTTAATATGTCTTAGTAAAACCAGTAATTTAAAGATACTCAGTTAATAAATAAGATCATAAGAGGCAAAAATATGACGAAACTTGCATTCTCTCCGAAGCAGTTCTCAAGAAAATAAGACATTAGAGTCAAATATGAAGATAAAAAAAAATTCAAAAAGATGAATAGGGCTTGGGACTGAGAATATGGTTATATACTAGTATTATGGATCCAAATTTTCACATTCAGCATCATTTCTTTGTTACGGAATACTATTACCCATCTTCTATGTCAACTTAAAGCTATTCGTAGAATCTAAATTTCAACTTAAGTTTAAGCACAGACTAATTAATTAAAATAATCAGTTATATCCAAAATATCTTTATTTATTCTTCAAATAATGAGGATGCTATCTATAGTTATTATTGTTTCCACGAGTTCTAATAACTCTTATAATCTATCTAGAAGTACTCTTAACGGAATAAGAATTAAATACTTCCTGCCATTGCTACGGCAGCATTAAGTTCTAATCTCTCCAAATCTTCTAAACAAGCCAGAATACTTCTGCGCACATCATACTAATATTTTTCTAATTACCAAAACCTTAACTATTTCAAAATAAATTCTCTCTGCGCTTTAAAAAACTTGGTCATATCTATTCACTTCATTTTCGCTGTTTACTTAATTTCCATCATATTTAAAGTATTAAATATTTATGCACTTTCTAATATTCATGATATATATATATATATACTTTTAACTAACCATGATGTTTAATAAATGATGCTAAAAAAATTACTATTTGCCAATTTTTGTCCATGCCATGACTAAGTACAACGCTGAATATTATGTCATATGTAGGAAGTGTCATTTGAGAAAAGAGGACCGTTATATGAAACAGAGAGCTTTATATTCTAAAAAAAGGGATTTTCTTAAAAACCTGTTAATTCCGCATTTAACGGGAATAAAGGAACAACTGTTTAAACAAAATGCGTGTAACTCAAACTTGGAAGTTAAATTAGTTTAAATTTATAAGACGTCTGGCTTTAAGAACAATTTATTTCTAAAAAGACAAATAATATCTTAAAAATGTTTTTAAGATATTATAGTTCAATTACAAAAAATTTAATTCTATTCCTCCTAGAACTATTGTTGTAATAATTAAAGGAGATATGTAATATATATTTATATTTCTGTATAAATATCTTACGTTTCATAAAATTCCTTACATTCTATGGTTTTTAATTATTAAATGCTAATTACAAACATGTTTAGAATTTAAATTATTTTGTTTGTGTTCTACGAATTGTAGTTTATAGTTAAAAGAAATAGAAAGGTAAATATATGGTACTATTTTTATTAATTCAGCTCACAAAATGTTCGTTTTTTCATTGACATCATTCATTAAACACAATACATCTGTTCATTAAAACATTTATGCATAATAAATTTTTATTAAGCCCATATACCTACACATTTTACTACAACATACTTACATAATAAATTACTAATTAATTAATTTCAATTTTAGTGATTTAGATCAGATAAGAAAATTAACGCATAGTTAATATATCTGTTGCATCTCCCCACAGTGTGTTTAAATCATTTAACCGTCACAAATAGCTGCAAATGCATTTGATAAGCATAAATTTGAACTGCAATTAACTATTAAATCATATATAAGCATTTAATCACGAATTTCAGTTGTACTGATAGGCCATTTCACTCCTTAATTTTACTGCCCCACATCTTTCACATAAAATTAATGATAATATATTCTTCTTCCCATTTCACTGTTAGAAAGTTTTCTACAACCTATGATCAGCTAAATTAATAGTTTTACTACATTATGTATCTTCCTACATCGTTATCAGGAACCGTCAACTACAGCCTACTTCAGTGGACGGTTTATTATCTGAAGTAAACTATTCATTAACAGTATACATTTTTGCTTCTTCGAGATAAAAATCAGCTAATTCAGTACACATTTTCGACCAATTTGTTTAAAACATTAGTTGAAGATACATTTGATCAGTGGTACTAGGTCTGTCTGCCAGTTAGCGTTAATGGAATCTAATACATTGTTTAGGATTCTAGATTGAAAAATTACTCCGTACTAGATTGAGTTAAAAAATTACTCCATATATATATTTTAGAAATATTTAATTGCTGATGAAATGCTTCTTAGAAATAAATAAAATGTTAAACAGCACTTCGTTGTTAAATGCTATTACTTTATGTTGTTTTAATCTGTCCTTACAGTGTAAAAGCAAAGAGAACTCAAGTTTAAATGTATATTGAATGTAGGTAATAAAATATAAAATAGTAAAAAATAGTAAAATAGTAAAAAAAAAAAAAAAACTTTCTTTGAATGCTGAAAATTAAATTACTCAGCAAAATCTCCTACATTAAATATTTAAAAGCCATTTATCGTTGATATAGGTAACCGAAAAGTCATATTAATCTAATATGACCATTACACACATCAATGTTTCAAATTATCTAAATCAATGTTTATAATATTTCAGCTCAAACGACTTTATGAATTAAAACCTATTTACCATCGTCATTTTAGTTTCCAGCAGTTGATCCACTGACCTAAATTTTCATTAGCGAAAAACCGAATTTACACTAATTAGTATGAATACGATCACCAATTTATCAAAAAGTCTACTTTGGTAGATGATAAAAATACCAAACGTGTTTCACAACATATATATATAATTTTTTAATCATTAAGTTTCATATCACAATAAACTTATCTAATTAATTTTTTTAACCCAAATCTTCATCATTTCAAACTTTCCCCTGAACAACAAAGGTAACGTAAGATGAAAACTTTTTCTTCATTTATAAATCTCGTTTCAGGCTTAAAAATGAGTAATTAAACGCAACGATTACGTGTAGGTAAACGACTCTTAAAAAAACTATTAAAGCAATACTTTATTGAGAAATCATTAACTTTTTGCCATACCCAATTTTTTCCGTTTTCTTATGTCAGTGATTAATTTCATAGAGAAGTCAACATGAGAAAAAAAGGTTTCCTGACCATAAGAAGTTGGTACTTAGTTAATGAGACGCATTTTTCACAGCTGGAAGCCTTATCGGTTTCTGGAACATAACCATTCAACCCCTCCTACCTGTCAGCTCTCCTCTACCCCCTAAACACTACGTTCTTATGATTTATCTTCCGGTTCTTTTATTAATTTATGAGCTTTTCAGTACACTTATTGAGAAAATTAAAGGCGAATGATTTTATTTTTTCATTCCAAGAATAATCCTTCTAAATAGTACTTTCTGTGTAGATTGAAAGTTTTTAATGAGTACAATTTATTTCATTGTTAAATACTTATTAATTGATGTTTTAATGACTCTTTTTGTCTAGATTAAAGACTAAAAACTTTATTACCGTAAATGAATTATTTTTAACTTGGGCTTCAAATAATTAGATATTGTGCGTTTTAATGAAATGTTTCAAGAACATTTCATTACAGCGTTCATTCTTTTTAATTTATGCCTTTAATTACATCTGATTGAGTCTATTTCGATCAGTCTTCAGAAAGTAATTATTTATTCCATTATCATTTTAGCATTTTATTTTTGAATGTATCATTCATAAATGTGCATTTTGAAAAAGTCAAGATCCATGTTATAGGAAGGAGAATTGAATATATATATTATAGCGTTACGTTGCTTAAATACCAAGGGATTGCATCGCTTACAATTTTTGCTTTGTTTAGGGTTTTTGTTTTTGACATTTCGAATCCTTGATTATTTCAAGTAATTGATTATTTAACATTTAATTAAAATGCAAAATAATGAATTTTGATAACTTCTAAGCAAGATGTTAATGACAAAGCAGATTACATCTATAAGGTTTTGTCATTAATTATTATCAGTAGAGTCTCCGAAAATATTCAGGAGCAAGTTCACGAGATATAAGTATATGATAATGTCAAAATTGCATTGAAACGTATTATACAGACAAGAGAATTATTAAAAATAACTGAATTTACAATTATAACTTCCGAATCTTGATTCAAAGATAAATTTAAGCAGATAATAAAGAATTACAAAAGTTAAATTTTTCCTTCTGACCGGACACCTAGTTTTCAAAATAAAAATGAGAAAATAAATAATAGAATTTTAGATAAATTTAAATTCAAATCAAATTAATTAAAGCTCGAGAGTATACACAAAATAAATATAAATCAAGGTATGTGTGAATTACTTTGTTTTCGTCTTAACTGACTTCTTTTAAGCTTTCAGATTAAAGAATGCAATACGATTTTGGTGTGCCACTTTTAAGACAAAAATTCTTCATCAGTAAAATGGCGCTTTAAAAAGAGTACCTAATACTTCAATATATGTTACTTTTATATTTTTTTCCATGTTCCTATTATAGAATGGGAACAAGGAAATTTCTTCTGTCACATCTCCTACTAATACCAAATACTTCTTTTAAACGTCAAAAAATATTTATGAAATAATTACATTACGGGCTTTATTTCCAAACTTTATATAAGATTTTGAAATTCTGTTTTATCTCCTTTTTGTGTGCATTAACTCTAAAGCATTTGTTATTATATCAACCAGAATGTAGGCAAAGAAAAAAAGCATATCAATGCATAACACTTCCAACAATATCCAAGCAATTTCTACTTCTGATGCGTTTCCTGCTTCATCGATTTCTGTGTTTATGAGAATCCTTCCGCCTGAAGTAATGTAACATTCTCTGATGTTAAAATCACGGGAGGATTTTGGATCCCTTCTAAAAGAAAAAAAATAATGCATATTAACTGACAGATCCGAAACCAAAATACCGCTGGCGGAAATTTCTGATAAAAAAAAGTAACATAAGCCCTTTAATGGAAAACTTTTGAAACAGAAAAAAAATAATAAAGAAACAAATATTTAGAATTGCTGCAAAACTTTTTATGACGAACAAAATCTATTCTTATGGTGGTGAGGATTTTTCATATAGTTTTGACCGATAAATGGAGGAGAGTTTTCTATCAAAGCGTAATAAACATTTTAAATTAATTTATTATCCTTTATTACTTTCTAAACTATCACAAAGAAAATAGGAGAATAAAATACTTTCATGGTTATTATTTGTATTTGTTCACAATATATCAATATATATTCAATTATCTTTATTAATACTTACTATCGCTATTAATAACTACTTTTCAATGTTTACAATTTATGTTTAGTAAAAAAAATTCACTTTTCTTATTTTTGACGTTTTAAAAGCTTATTTTTGTTAGATTTTTTTTTATTGATACGTTTCAAAAGGGATGATTGTTTTACATCTTTAATAAAAATTTAAAAATTATATTTTAAGAGATATATTTCATTAATACAGGAAATATAAATTTTCAAACATTTGTAATATAACTGCATGAAATATTCTTTCAAAGTAATACATATTATTAATCTATCTTTACTAAACTTCCTTTCAAAACTTACTATACACTTTTAATAAAAAGAATGTTAGCGTCAAATAAATTTCATATTCCTTATTTCTTGGGAAATTTATAAAATAAAGACAAATAAGTAAATTAATAAATATATCAAAATATAATTTCATAATACAAAATCAGAAATTAAGAGCAGACCATTTCAAATCTTAATTTGAATGATATCAACTAGAATAGTACTAATTAAATGTTGGTAACAGGTCTGATTTAAAAGTAAAGACTCCATGAACATAACTTTTTAATTTTTTATCCGTATTTCTTAAATGTTGTAGTGAATGAAAGCTACATGTATCCTCGCTGTAATGCAATATTTGTTTCTTGACACAGTTCTACCTCTTTCCACAGACTTGCACCAACGATTGACTAGTCAGGTTTACTCGTAGAAGAAGAGTTTCGGTGGTGGTTGTCGATACCAGATTTTAATTCCTGCTTTCATCTTGTAGTCAGAACGGAAGTAATGTCCCTTGAAGAGATCCACGATCTTTAAGGAAGAGGGGAAATCCACCGTAAACAGCTTTCATATAAGGATGAATAAGGTCAGGCTCGCAACCCTCAGCTGTCAGAAATTCAGTGACGTATCAGAGTTTAAACTTCATGTACCTGCGGGTCATTATCTTCTACAGTTCTCAGTACTGAGAACTGTAGAAGACGATGACCATTATAAAGAGAAAACACGTGCATTTAGTAATGTGAGAGCAAATATATTATATATAGAGAAAATGTGTAGCTTTCAAATATAACAAGAATTTTGAATATCAGGTAATAAATAAAAAAAGCTGTGTCATGAAGGAATTACTTTTTAACCAAGCCATATACATAAAATTTTATAAATATTAAATAACTAGTTTATATACAACCTTTCCTATTGAAGTAGATTGAATAAATGCATTTGAAAATTTATTTAATGTATTGTTGCTTGAATGTTTTATTGACTTAAGTTATTGTAACTCCTTTCGGTTGAGTGAATAAATAAAATACAGTATCAGTAAATGAGAAGCTCATTACATTAAACTTAATTGACCGAGCATTGGCTTCGAAACCAATCAAAATATTATCTGAGTGAAATGAAGTCATGTGTATCAATAACTATGTACAAACTTAAAATACTTAATTTATAAAGTTACGTTATAACCGTTTCAGGTCCAATAAACTTATCAAAGGATTTTCTCTTATAGAGCTGTTTATTGAATTATATGTAAGCAAATACGCTTCAGAATAAAATATTAGTAAACTTTAGATTCGAAAATCATTCTTTTTTCTTCCAGAGAATTATTAATGCATATTTAAAGTTGCTACAGATCCACAGTCTTAGAATCTACTTAATTATCACAAAATAGTTTAAATTTGTGTTTTATGGGAAATCGGAACTTTATTTTATTTTTGACGGATATTTGCTAATAAAACATTAAACATATGTAAATAATCAAGCTTAAATTTCTTAAGTTATTGAGATAAGCTTCTGTGCAAGCTGGATTGAAAATATTGCGAATTTATAAATAAACGTTTCTCAAAAGTTCTAGTTTTGTTATAAAATATAAGATTCCAGAATATTCTTTTAAAAACAACCGCAATAATTAATTAATTTCGTTTTGAAAACTTTATAAGTTGTGGGAGTTCTTAAGGGGATCTTATTTCCTATTCAGAAAAAAAAGGTAATGTATAATTGCGTCATTAAATTTTATTTATACATGTAGAAGAAAAAAAAGTAAATGTTTAATTGCAGATGAACTACTCCAATCTCATTTAAATTATTTTTGGTCTAAAATTCAAATAGTTAAACAAATCCTAGCGTAATAAATATTTTTACAAAATAATAATAAATTATTAAAACAGTTCATACAAAGCTTTCGAATAATTATCAGTTACAAATAACTTCCTTTATTTCTAAAACAAAATGCATAAAAATACAATGATTATGTAAGATTTTAAAACGTATATAAGTAATTGACTATGTGTGTGAATAATAAATATCATCAATTGACATTTTTTCTGATATTATAATATATGGTAAGATTCCAGAGAAGTTTTTTAAGAAACACTTTACTGGCTGATTTCGAAATAGCTTAAAACTAAAATCCAAATTAAAAGACCATTCATGATTAAACATCTGAAATTAATCACTTTACTTTCCCTATAATTTCATATATTCATGCATGTATAAATCCTACACTTTCATACAAAATAATGCATGAAAGTGTGCTAAACTTGTAATTTCCTATTTGTATTATATTACAATTAGTCAAAAAATTTTGGATTATCATTACGGGAAGGAATCCATCACATTCAAATTCATATGACAGAGTGTCCGAAGATTAATAACAGTTTTCGTTAAACAAACTTTTCACTCATAAGCAAATATTTAACTAAATCACAAACGATGTCATTTTAGTCTTTCATACAGTAAGAATTAAACAGAAAAATCAAGATTAATATAGAATGCTTAGTAAGTAAACGATTAATTTTTTTGAGGACATTGATTTTTTTTTTTTTTTTTTTTAAAAAAACTTCAAACTCATATTTATAATAATGAAATGAATTTGAAAAGGACAATTGAAAAAAGTTTCACTTTCAAACGTGAATAACATTTCCTTACAATAAAAATTCTATTATAATCATTTTCATTGTCATTGATGATGAAGATACTCATTATTGGACTTATCATTAGCAATTGCCAATGTCGATGTCTGTTACTTTATTCTTTAATCAAAGACTGATTTCTTTACAAATATATTTTATCTTTACATTTAGATAGAAGATTAATAAGGATGTGTTTCTCTTCTAAATATCCACTAGTGATAAAATAGTTAAAAAGAAATGACCAACAATTGACATTAACTGATATTACAGATTTCCTTTTGAAGGTATTTCTTAAAAAGAGTAAACTACAGACACATTATATGTTATAAATAAAAGAGAATAACCAAAATAAAAGGGTTTAAAATTTGACTGGTATTTCATTTAAAGACTTTATCTATAAAACTTCATGTACGCTATAAAAAATTTAATTTAACAAAGATAAATAAAAATAAAATGTCGCTAAAAGCCTCAAAATAGTTATATTAAGAAACTTAGAAGGAACAATTACTTTTATATTCAATAACATCAACATCTCCTCTGAAAATGTAATTGAAAAATTAAATGAATCAGAACGCCTAGAAATGCTTGTATTCCAAAATTAATTATATTTTCTGGTGATTCAAATTTGCGTCAGGAGTGCAATAATTAGTTTCAATCAGCAATGCATAGAAACTATTTACTACACGAACTGAATAAATTACATTATCTAAGTTCGTTGCTAGGAGAATAATGTAGCGAGTCCAGTAAGCGCATCTTCTTGTTAAAATGAAAACCCGAAATATTTATGAAAATTTAAAGAAACAAATAGTGTGGAAAATATTAGTTATTTATGATCTCCCAACTAAATATTTGAACTTTGTCTTTGATTCATTAAAAGCCTCCGTCGTAGTTAAATTATTATTAACAAAATTATGAGATAGGTACAAAATTCGGATATATTAAATTAATTTAAATTAGATAATAGTTGATTCAGATTCAAATAGAAATTTCAATTAGCAGATTTTGTGATGAATAAATATGCTCAAATACATATTTAAGATTTGTATTTAAGTAAATAAAAAAAAGTATCTCCTATCAAAGTGTTAAAGATTTTATGTTCTATTTATGTCATCATAAAAATTCAAACATACATTGTACATGTGCAGGATGTTCATAACAAAGGTTTTCATCATGATAATAAACGTACAGATAATACATCAAATTTAATATACAATTAACTAATACATCAAATTTAATATACAATTAACTGATACATCAAATTTAATATACAATAAACTGACATATAAAATTTCATAAATATTCAGTTAATGCATCAAATTTAGTAATTATTAAATTAATACATCAAATTAACTATACAAGGAACTAATACATTAAATTTAATATACTTTCACCCAAGTATTAAGCTGTAGCAATATATATTGCGTAGAGGAAACCAACAAGATATCAGAATGTTTTAAAAAAGATTTATGCCATTTTGTCTCCATACGAGAAACTTCATTTTCATGATTTCGTCGAACTTATACGATTTGGTTTGATTTTATGAGCGTCGCACTAGAAGCAACACTAGGGCTGTTGGGGACGGACCTAGTAATAATTAACCTCAGTCAGGTGACGAGGAGGACACCTGAGCCGGCACTCCGTTTCCTAACGTCCACACCACGCCAATGGGAGGACTTTGAACCTTGAGAGATTTAACATGCATCAGCCCCGCTTACACTGCGGTCTTTAGTGACAAAAGGCTCGAATCCATGACTCGATGAAAACCACCGGCCGAGTCAGTGATCATGACAACTTGGTTACCCCTGATGTTTCCTGTTACGAATGAAAGAAATTTGTAAGGTCTGGCTACTTGGAGCCTTCCATTAACTAACACCTGTGATTACTTTCTGATTTTATATTTGAAATTACAATTCCTGTCCATTTAAATGAAATGTAAATACGCAAATTAGATGAATATAAGAAATGTAATGAATTCACTTAAAGATAGTGATATATAAACAAAATATTATTAAATGACTAAGAGGATGATAACGAGAAGACGTAGATATGAGTAAGTTATAAAATAAAATTAAAGTTAGAATTGGTTGGAGTAAGAGGTGTCGAGCCCTCTGTATTCGAAAAGAGTCTCACTCGTAGCAAGTGAGTTAAGCTCGAAATTTATTTTGTAATACTAAGCTAGGATTCAGGGGGCGGGGGGGGGATGAAAGTAATTTCAGAGAGAGTGGCTTTGCATAACTGGGTTTGATTTTATTAACGTCGCACTGGAATCAACATGAGGACTATTCGCAACGGACCTCATAAATTTGAACATAATTCAAGTGACGAGGCATAATATGTGAAGAAATCTAAAAAGTAGTGATTGTATTTTTCTGATTGCTCTTCAAATAGAATTATAATATTATTAATTATTAAATTAAATTTTACTTTGTTTATAAATATAAATAATGATAGAAGTGTTACAAAATGTTTTTATTATAATTAAAAATGATGAATTTCGAACACAAATTTGTTTTAAATCGTATATATATCCATGTAGGTCTTTCATTCTTATCCAGCTTTTCATGTAAAACTTGCAAGGTATTGAAGTAAACTAATTCGTTTAAATAAATTTTCCCTTATTTCCTAAAATACAAACGACAGTAATTTTTGTGCAAAAATATTGATTACATAATCTTAAAATTATTGGCAAAATTTTTTAACTGTGATCTTAATGAGTTAGGTTCGCAGTATGTCTCTGTAAAATGAAGCAATGAATATATTAGAAACATTACAACAAAAAAACAGACTAATGAAAATTTTTACACGTGAATTAATTTCGTAAAAACATAGTCGCAGTAGCATAGGGATCATGGCTACGGACTCGCGCGGTTTTCGTCGAGGTCTAGTCTTGGGTTTGAGCCTTGATGCAACAAGACCAGCCGTGTGGCCGCAACGCGGAGTAATGATTAATCTGAAAAGTATAACATTACGTTCAAAAAAGTATGATTAACTGGACGGTTTTCAAAAAATGACACTTTATTAGCTATAAGAAAGAAATGCCGTGTAGCCGGGGCTGATGCAAGTTAAATCTGTAGAAGCTCAAAGTCCTCTCATTGGCATGGTGTGGAAGTTTTGAGATGAAAGTGCCAGCTCAGGTGTCATCCTCGGCACTTGACCGAGCCTCTAAATTATGAGGTTCGATGCCAATAGCCCTCCAAGGGCTTCTAGTGCAACGTTAATAAAACTAGTCTATCAACAATTAAAACCTCCGTAAAAGCATTAGTGAATCAATTTTTCAATCTGAAGGTCAAAACATATATATATATATATATATATATATATATATATATATATATGGGGTGTAATCTAAGTATCACATACTTTTTTAAAAAATTCCTGTTAAAATTTAATAGAAATTAAATTCTGAAAAATAATTTTTTTCCTTATGAAGCAAAGGATTTTGGACTAAAAATATGTAAAAAAATTAAAAAACTTGATCAATATTTTTGAATAAAAAAATTCGGAGACAACGTTATTCCTTAATATCTCAGATTTTATCTTTTCGCAATAATATTAAAATTATTAGAACACCAAATCACTTTTGCCAAAGGTTGGAAATAGTTTTCCTGTAACTCCTTCGACAGAAAAAATATTTTTAAGGTTTGGTTCATTCTCCAAATATTTTAGAATGTGTGTGTGTGATTAAGTTTTTTTTTTTTTTTTTTTCGGAAAATATTCAGATTTCAGACTAGTAATCCTTCAAAGTCAAACTTCAAAAATCTGAAATTGAAATAGTAAATCGTTTCTATACAAATTTGAACGACATTGATTTGTAATTTCGCTATTTTACAGCAAAAATATTGGACTGTAGAAAGTATTAAATTGACATAATACTTTGAAACAGTAATCTGATACAAGATAGTGACTTCCCTCAATAAAGCATTGATTTTTACTAAATTGAAATTAATGAACATGATCAATGTAGCAAAAGATTTTGATTAACTGAAAGAAGTATTTTTCTACCAGCCACATGTAGGTCCATGTCTGTGAATAAAGACAAATGATTTAAGCAGAATATTTTTTTCATGTTTGTAGGGATAAAATAGAGCATTAGCAGAACTAAACTTTTTTCTAGTTTGCTTCAATGGAAATTCATTTAGAAACAATAAGGCTTCATAGTCAACAAAGAAACAGAAAATAAAAAAATTGGCCGTTGACTCTCTAACCACAAACACAGTACTTAATGAAGAGAAAAAATAATTTCGAGTATCAGAATACTATTGGAATATTAAGGAAAACGTTACATTTTTAATGATTGATGAATTAATTTCTCTTACTTTTCACAAATATAGTTACCTCACAGAAACTTCCTTGATAAGTGAATATACATATTTCAAATATAAAACTCAATATTATTACATACATGTAATGAGTCTTCGACGTTATTCATATAAGCGAAAAGAGATATTTACAGATATTTTTTCTGCTTTAACAATGATTCCTTAACTTAAGCAATCTTTTTGGTGACTAGGTGACTTTGGCAACAAATCGTAGGTTCTAGAAAATACTGGAATTTTAGTGATCTCTATTCAGGTGAAAGTTAAGGGCTTTTCCTAAATTTTCTATGTGACATCACACTCGATCAGAAAAACCTATAAATACGGAGACATGCGAAACCTAGGGAATTGATTGAGATCATTAGGTGTTGGCTGAATGACCAAGGAATTGTCCATAATAGGGTAGAGTGAAGCTGTCACGAAGCCGCTTGTATCTTACGAAAGTTGTCGGAGTCCGTATAAAGTATTACTATGGAGATTTGTCCATTGTACGAACTAGTAAGCTGGTGAGTTGAACGTTGCTGATACAATTGTGACTATTATTATAAGTGCTGCTTTTGTATATGTTGTTGATCTGTGCAAGCACTGTCTTTATTCCTGTTGTGTCGCTAATATGTACAAGGACTGTGACACCTGATTGTACTGTTCACCTGCCCAAGTTTTGATATTTATCTTCGTCTTATCCTGAATATTTGTAAATAAAGTATCATACATCCTTATCCTCTGGACTTATGTCATTTGTATGTGCACGCGAAGCGGAATAGATATTTGTAACAATATATTTTAAGAATACTAAGAAATTTTCATACATTAACGGATTTTATATACCATTTTTAAGGTAGAAATGGATCGTTTTAATGTGTTTGGATGATTTATGTAATATATCTTGATTCATGTTTTCAGTTATTTATACTAGGTAAATTTTCGAATGTTTCCAAATGTTTCATATTAAGTTTAATATATTTTTAATAACTTTAGAAATGTAAAAACACATTTTAACAAAATCTTATTTATTTAAATGGAATACAAAGTCACTTTTCTAAGAAATAAAATTTATGCTAACTATTTTAAAATTCCAAACAGCTTTTAAAAACTTTTCATTTAAGTTTATGCTGTTGCAAAATACATCTTAGCAGGATGAAATATTTCCTTTTTTTCTTGCATATATATAAGTAACAGTGTGGGTAGTAATAGTTCCCCAGTGTAACTGTCCAGCTAGGACTTTCATTCCTTTTCATTCTAGAAATTAATCTATCTCGGAAGCTCTACTGGTCCATTTCTATTATTTTAAACCTATCTAACTGAAGAATCAATCATAATGTAACTATTTAATGAAGTAACATCATGTGATGAGATAAAGGAGACTAGATTAATCCATCAAGTTGCACAGAAGCTTGTAGAACCCTCAGATTATATAAGATGAGACAATGTTTCCGGGAAACAGAATGGACAGTGATTCGATTACAGTTTTTCGCTGTACGCTGCTTTTATTTAACTTTCAAACGTTTCTTTTTGTTTTAGTCTTGCCTGGTCCGAGGGTAACATAAACATGCATGTAATATATTTCTATAGAAATAAATGTTAATCATTTTACAAATGAACTGAAATTCTTCCGAAGATTCGAACACCAATCCATCTATAACGACAATGTTTCATAATATGTTACATTTAACTCGAAAGTAATTGCATACACAAGCCCACACATATATACATGGATTACTATAAGAATATGCGAACCAAGAAGTAAGAGTGAGTTGTAACGAAACTTGGTATATATATATAAAGGTATTCGTCAGGCAGATATGCAAATGATTAGAAAAGCAGAGTAATTGCGCATTACGTAATGCCACAAGAGGGTGTTGAACTTCGTCCTGCTTCAATTTTAACACAGGTAAGCAGAAGTTGTTTGTGTATATTTAATTTGTTGCAGAGGAACGCTTTTTATCTAGAGGTGCCATTACGCCTTCATCAGAAACAATATGAGCAGCAGTCGTAGTTCGAGAGGGGAAAAATTCATAGGGATAATGGAAACCAGTTGGTCAGTTTGGCGAGTAGCTCGTTACCTAAGCCATTCTAGCTTTACTGTGAGGAATTTTGGGAAACAGTGGACAAGAGTGAGATCTGTTACATGGTGATCAGGCTCAGCACATCCTCGACAGACCAATGGTAGAGAAGACTGTCACATCATACGACACATACGCATAGTACCAACTGTCTCATTGTCCACCATCCATATACAGGCACCATCTTCCCTATGGAACTCTGTGTCAGTCCATTCCATCAAAAAGCGCCTGGCTGAAGGAAAGTTGCGATTGTGGACCCATTACGTGTACTGCCATTGACACCCACTCACCGCCACCTCCGTTTGGATTGGTGTCACACTTGAAAGTATTGTACTGCCATTTAATGGAATCAGGTCGTCTTTAGCTATGAATCCAGATTCAGTTTGGGCAGTGATAACAATCGAGTACGTGTGTGGAGACCCCGCGGTGAACGTTTCAGTCCTGCCTCCGTCTTACAGTGACACACCACTCCCACAACTGGGGAGATGGTAAGGGGCTCCATCGCATAGGACACTCGATCAACCCTAATATTGATCCACAGCACCATGACAGCTCACAGGTACGTTCACTACATTCTTCAGCCATGTGTGGTGCTACTCATGGTAGGACTCCCAGGAGATATTTTTCAACAGGACAATGCTCTCTCAAACACAGCAAGTGTTTCACAGAACTGCCTGAGCTACATTTCTACCCTTTCCTGGCTTGCTCGGTTTCAAGATTTGTCACCGATCTAGCATAACATCATTTAGGACGGCAAGTTGGACAGCTTAAGAGTTTGGTCGAATTAAAGGCACGATTACTGCAACTGTGGAACGAGATTTCCCAATGCCTGACAAATGTCTGACAGTATTACGTCATGTATTTATGCTGTAGGTGGCCCAACAAGGTATAGCAACCTCCTTTTATTTGTATTTTTTCCTACAATAAATTATCATTTTGCTTTGATTTTGTAATCACTCACTTGCATCAACGTTGTACTTATGTATGTAAGAGTTCTTATTATTCTGACAACTCTTTCTTGGTAAGCAAATTTTTATGGTAATGAGTATATATATATACGGGTGGGTGTGTTTACATACAAAGAGAGTGAGTGACATTTAAATTTATTCCTCGCATTAATTCCCTAAAACATATTATCTGTCATATGAGAAAATCCTCCTTTTACAAAATTCTGAAACTCAAACTGTTTCAGAGAGGTAATGATTAAGAGTTTATAAAGTTGTGTACTCCGGATACCATTTATTGGATATCTAAACCGTTTTTGAAATAAAAGTTTGCGGAAAATAAAATTAAGATGAAGAATGCTTTCCCGAAATACTTTTCATACAGAATTGCGAGACACGTGAGTGACACAAAAAGAAAAACAAGAAAATTCCAATGCATCCAAGTCGAGGATGACAAGGATATTATGGAGAAGGGATACATAACTCTCTACTACTTTAAGAAGCTCTTGTTAATAAATGCCAAGTACAGAATGTGTTGTTTTCTGCATCACTAAACTGCATCTTTAATCCTATGAATGCCTTTATGTAGTTAAAATTTTGAATTGACTTTACAGACTCTCTCATTTTTAATTTTAAAAATCAATTTTAATTATATTTACCTTTTAAGTATTTTATCTTAAGTTTTAATTATGATTAAACATATAATAAGCATTATTCTTGCAGATTTTGTATTAAAGTTGACATGTTGAGTTATTTAGAATTAAATAACAAATTTGTATCGTAACTGAAAAAAAAATTTATAAAAACAAATTATGAAAAAAAAACTATTTACATTTACCTTAATCTTTATCTCTTCTTTAAATATATATTTTCAAAGAGCCTGCTATTTATCTTCACATAAATTGACTCTTTAAGGCAGCGTGAAGAAGTAAAAATGATGAAATTGAAAATTCTCATCATCACACCTCAATTATTTTTATGTATCTTTAAAACTTTTCTACTTCCAATAATTTTACTTTCAAACTAGCATTCCTCTAACTGAACAATTATTTGTAAAATTTAAATTAATTATCTGTGATTTATTCAAATGTTTTTTCTTCACATTTGTCACATCAAAAGTAATCACTCTCTCTCGCATCCGGGGAAATTAACTCATTTTTTCTGCACATTTCACATGAATACGAATGATGTAGATATCAAAAATGTAGTTAATGAATGCGTGATTTCATTTATGTCGCTTCATTTGAAGCAGCTAGCTGTCATTAAGAACAGAGAGTCAAGGCAATAAAAGGTTATGGCTTTTTTTTTTTCACGATTTGAAAAATTTTGAAGAATCTCATCATTAGTTCCCATTGTGTGAAACGTTCCTAATTAATAACGGCTTACACAAGAGACAGATAATAGACGATCTACCTTAAGAACACTTCGTTTATTCCGAACCGAAAGCTATTGAAGAGTTTTGCAATTTTTAAGGACTTTTATCAAGTCTGTTACACTTTTATGCAGATAAAAGAGAACTGTCTAGATTTTTGCAACTCATTAAAAATAATTGACTTAAGTTAAGGATTGAAAGAAAACTCTGTGGAAGGATTGTGAGAAGTATAAAAATATAATTAAGCTTTGTTTTAAAAGATTAACTGGTTATAGATGTAAGGAGTCTAGTAGTTTTTGTTATTAATTTTTTTGCTCTTTTAAATCATTATTTTGATAAAATATTCATACCAGTTCTTACGTTGAGTAGCTAACATTTAATTACACTGCACATTTCATCGTTTTGTTAATAGTTCCTATCATTTAAAGGAAATGTAATTTGGATGTTGATCTTGCTTAGAAAATTGATTAATGGTAATTTAATTTGCAAATATAGCTCCTTTATTCTGTTAGATGATTGCATCAAATCATTTGCTTAACGTAGATTTCCGATTTTAAATTCAGCATGTACAACCGTAATAAGCTATCAATTTGTGAGCTTCTGGTCATTAGCGTTTAGACGAGGATGAGAAAAATTAAGGCGTAGTTTAGGCAGGGCACATCAAATTGCAATTAAGAATTGTCTTCATTTTACTCCAAGATTTGAATGCAATTTTAGCGCGTTTTATTGACCATTAGGATGACTAATAAGGATAATACACAATTTTTTTATTTTATTTACAATACTTAACTTTATATATATATATATATATTTGTGTGTATGTATGTATATATAATTAAAATATTTCTTTAATATTATAAAATAATTGAAATAAATTAAAAATATAAGAACATGAAATACAGCTAAATAAAATTCTTTGAAATTACAATGAGAAAACTTACATTTAATTTTTTTACAATAGAGAAAAAATAAAAGAAAAAAATGAAAATATTTTTAATTGCAAGAACCTAGAAAAAAGAAAATTACTTCATTAAATATTTCAAAAAGTGAACGCGAATTAAAAAAAAAGGGGGATACATTTTAAATTGTGGTAAGCAAATTCTGAGTTTCACTGTTCGCAGGGCTTCGCAGGATTGAACAAATGGAGAGGCGCCTTAAGTGTCTAGTCTTGCAGAGGAGAGAAACTATGACGAAAAAAAACACATTATCGCCTTTTTTTCTTCTGCTTTAATTTTACTTTTCTTTCTCGACATGCTTTCCCTTTTTAATACATATCCAAATCCTGCCAATCAATTTTTATGCTTGTATTAACTATTATTTACAGCTATAAAACCTCATTTCCCAGATCGCGAGTGCAATGTTAGGATCAAAAGCCTCTTTTAATTGTTCAGATAACAAAATCTGGAAAGTACAATGTTCTTTTCGAGTGTAACAGCCGTCGCTGGCTATCGGTTGTCCTCTTTCCTCTTTTTCTGATTCTGCCATTCTGCGCATGTTTCCGCTCCCATTAGGAATGATGCATATTTTCGGTTTTGTGTATATGATGTCTCATGCTTCCAAGTATCGATTACTTGGTGGAAGAAGATGAAACTATTGAAGTAAATAGTTAAATTCATCATAGACTGCAACTTTCAGGATTGAACACAGATGCATCAATGATCTGCGTTTCATGTATATATATATATATATATATATATATATATATATATATATACAAGTAAATAATCATAAAAATAATGTTGTAATAAAAATAAATAAATAAAAATGAAATTACTGAAACATAATATTTTTTGGAAATGAAACTGTATGTATGGTTTTAACACAGATCGTGCAAAATTATATTACCTTTAAAAAGAAGATGCAATAGCAGTTATTAAGTATTATATTATCAAACTCAATTTTTTTTCAATCCCTGAAATTTAATACTAATATTAAGTTCTATTATTTCATATCTCTGACTGATAACTCTTTTATATGAATGAATACTTGTGTAATTATTGCATTAATGAGGTTGTTATTTTTATTGGGTCTTATAAAAACTTTGTTGAAATTGACTGATAGTATATGTAAGTAATCACAATTTCAACATACTCTTTTAGAAATAGTTCTGGTATTGTTAATGCGTCAAAATAGAATTATGCAGTTTTTTAAGCAGTTATAATTCAATTACTGAAAGTAATGTAAGGAATTCCTCAAATTTATTTTTCCGTGCTTAATTAACGTTTTTATAAAGTAAACATAAAAAACAATGGCAGATATGAATGGTGTACTGAGGTTTTTGTGCATGCTATTTCTATGAAATTATTAATACTTCAGAAATGTTTGCTTTTTGCTGGTATTTTTACATTAATATCTTTAATAAAACCTCTTACAAAATATCATTCACTAAAATATTCAAAATAAATCTATACAACATCACAATATCAAACAAAATTAAATTAACTTTGCGGCAATGCAATCTGATGCATTTGGAGAATATTTGCATTTTGATTGTTGCTAATCTAGATAACTTCTACGTATTTTGAGAGTTTCCGAATTTTGATAAGATTTTTAAATATTCTTCATGCACACACATTATAAAAAATTCAGCTGTAAGATGTATATGACATTTTGAGTACACTATCTGCAGATTGAAATATTCTATTTAAACTAAGAAACTTTGGAGAAAAGATGAAAAAGGCATCACTGATTGGAATTGGGATTTAACGTATTTCATCTATTTAAAAGAAGAGTTCTTGCTTTATTGATAAAGTCTTTTTGTTATTCAATTTCTTTTTCTCAAAATATATATGTAAAGCATAGCTCAATTTATTATTTATGACATTTAAATTTATATTACTACTATTCCCATGAGCATTCTGGAACATAAAAAGTTATTCAAATGAATTTGAAGCATTTTACTAAACTATATTAATATTGTCTTTCATTTTCTATAAATATTTAGTGTCAAGGTAGACTTTTTCATAAAGTTTTAATGTAATAGTTCTAAAAGTTAGTAATTTCGTATTTAATTTTAATTTATGATAACTTTGTTTTAATGCTAATAATAATTAATCATTCATTGAAATTAATCATTAATGTAAATCTTGGTTGAGTTTACTTTAGAATAAACATCAATTTTAGTAGAAATCAATTTGAAATGCTATAATTAATCCTGTTTTTTCTTTTTCCTATATTGTTATTTTAAAATGCTAAGTTTTTTCCTTAAGATTCAGTCATACTTTTTATGTGTTTTAGAAATTTATGAGAATTAAAAATATAAAGCAGATCCTTTATATGTATTGTTCTGTTGGTCCTTTGTAGTTGTTGTTTCAGTAGTTTATATTTGAATTTCAATAAAGTATTAATTACATTAGTAAAAATGCTTCATTATCTTGGGGGGAAAAAATTATAGGCCCTTAGCACCCTTAATGTGCTATTAATCCATCAAACTTGACTTCTTAAGTGGAACCTGTTATAGTGATATCTTGAGGGAATTAATGTCCTTAACATACGTATTATTTGACATAAAATTAAATAATATAACTAATAAATATTCTGATCTACAATTATGATATACATTACTTCCTATCAAAATGTTTCATAAAAGCTTTGAAATTCAAGAGAAATTTTAATTGTTTTTATCCTAATTATATTAATTTATTTTACTTCTGTTTGCTTTTGATGCATATTTTTTACATTCATTTCTAACTGAATTAGATAAAATTAATTATTAAATAACGTATTTCAGTTATTACAGCCTTATTTCATTCTCAAAAAAGCAATCTATGTTTTCTGAATTATGCTTCATTAATGGTGTAGAAAATTTATCAATATTATAAATGTAATTAAATGTTTATTGTCCAGGTATTACACTAAATTTATCAATAAATTTTGTGGAAGATATTTATTCTATCATAAAATAAATAAGAAAAAAAATATACTAAAACAGAAATTTTACTAGCCCTGTAATATACTTATTTTATGAAACCCTCTTCTATTTCTTTTTCTAAATTATTTCAGAGACAAAACATATGTCAGTTTACTCGTCTCATGTAACGAAAACTAAATCGGATATTTTTTATCTCAATTGTAGAATTTTTTTACCACACCAAAAGCAAAAACAACAGCAATGCTTGGTTGAAAACTTTTCTTTACTCTCCTATTGCAAAATGTCTTCAACAAGTTTATTTATTTATTTTTTTTTTAAGAGAGACTTTTATATTTCATTACTTATTTTATCAATTATGCGTTAAAGAGATTATTCTCCATTATAACTCCAACGTACTTTACTTAATTTTGAAATTATTTTTCTAAAATGGTGCCCTAGCTAAAGTATCTTAAAGAAATGAAATGAAAGATTTCTGAGTAATCGGTTGTTAAACACAGATTACTGCTAAAATTGGTCTAGTTATTAATGTATGCTTTATAATTTAAATAAATTCTGTATATTCACTTCATAACATTTTAAAGTAACTTATAAAATAGTAATCCAAGCTTTATTTTCAGATTTATAGAGCATAATTACTTAAAATAAAAACAAGTGAAAATGTATGAAATGAAAAAGTAAAACAATACAAATTTTAGAATATGATACAAAACCAACTTGTAGTTAAAGAGAAATGTAAATCATTTGTATAAAAATATATATTTACCAGTTCTTAAGGTTAGTCATAGTTCTAAATTCTTTCAAAAAATATTTGATTAGTGATTACTTCAAAGCTTATATTTTACAAGCAGTTACTATTTCGTTTAGAAACAGTCAAATAAATGAGTGGGCAAATTTCATTGAATTAAAAGAGTTAAAAATGCATTTATTACTTTATATTATTGTTCCAAACTTAAGTAAATTTAAACGAAATGCGGTCATACATCTATATTTTGAAATTCTAAGCATCGAAAACTTCTATATATTGATTATTTCTGAAATCTTGAATTTTTACTATAAAAATAGTTTCTCTATATCGAATAAAATTTGTATATACCAAATACTTTTCGAATTCAAGCAACTTGTTGCGTGGTGAGAAATGCTTAGTTGGGGTTGTTTACCCAATGATCAGGATTTATTGGTTATCTGCTTTGATCAAGATAAACCCAAAGATATTGATGACAATAAATAGGAATTTATTAAAAGATTCAACCAGAAAACTAATAATGGAAGCCTATTATAGACGATTTTAGATAAATATTATGCTCAAAAAGACATTAGTAACTAATTTGTTGGAAAAAGAAGCGATTCTTTCCTTTTTATTCGTGTCTGTACCCAAACATTTAATTTCTATTTTCTTGTTGCCGAACTTGTAAAATACATACATATTTGCACATTATTTAAAAACACATTTCTTTGGAAGTTTAATATTTTTAAGGTATCCATTATCCCTAAGCCCAAACTATACATCATCGCTTTTGTAAGAAACTAATGAAAAAAATTTAATATGTACATCAAAATTTCTATAAATCAAGCTTTTTTTTTTCAGGAACCTTTTAGTTCAATAAAGATTCAACTGATTTTAATTTTCTCACTTAGTATGGAGTTCAAAATATAATATAATTTTAAATCATATAATATTCTTTTACTAAACATGAAAGAATATGTCAATCTAATTGCAACGATAGTCTCAAGTATTTCAGAACTTGGTGTAACCATAGTATGCTAAACCTCTATTTAACTGAAATTCTTTAAAACTTAAATGTTTTCTTTTTCATCCTATTGTATTTTTTGTTTTTCTTCTGAACATACTTTTCAGTCTTTTTGATAGTGACGTATAAGAACTTCCTTTTAAATCACAAATTTCTGGATGTATAATTTATTAAGGAGCTTTATTATTTGAAACTGGATCAACCAAGAAAGAAAGAGAACGAAAAGTTATATTCACTACTTTCTTTAAATATAAATTTTTTTAACTAACATGAGATTCAGCAGTCGTTTCATATCTTCAAACGAAGTTGTATTTGAGCGTTCTCGTTGTACTTCCTTGGTTCATATACAGGTGGACCAATATCCCAAGAAAGTAGGGTAATTTCTGTTGATGCAGTAAGATAAAGTAACCCCCACTTTCTCCTTATTTCATCAACAGCTTTACTTTTCAACTATACTATTTCTAATTATTTGAAAATAAATATAATGTCATAAACTTAATCAAACTAACACTATCTTAACATTAAATTTTAAAAAATATGTCAACCCTGAATTTTGAAAAGTTAATGAACATAGAATTGTGAAAAATTAATCAACACTGAGCTTTAAAAATTCTAAAGCTAAATTCAAAAAAAATTATTCAAGGTACCTACCATCCTCCTTTCTTTCAGCATACTACATTTTATTCATATTGGCTATTATATCTTTGAGCTGCGCCAAGAATGCCCAAACTCTTCTTTTTATTAATGCGGATGTTGTCTTTTACAGTTCTATATATTCAAACACTTGAAACCAAACTTTATATTCGCAATTTTTTTTGTGTGTGCTTTCTTATGAATCACAGAAAATTAATCTGTATTTTTCTTAATCACTATAGATGTTTAATGTTTGCAATTAAACAATGCACAAAGACATGTTACAAAGTGTTTACATTAAGAATTTTAGGACATTAACTTTACTTTAATCTATAATTTTTCCTTTATTGCACATTTAATTGTCAAAATATTCTACTCCATTAATTACTATAATTTTTAATTCTGATATGAGTTATCTGCATTTATTTTAAATCAGATAAGCTTTGAATTCTAATTTATTTTTTAAGATTATAATTTACAAATTATTTTATATTGAATAATTATTTCTCTAACATATTCCTTATAAGCTTATAATCATTTAAAACAGTAATGATTTTAAAAATTAATGAATTTCAATTACTATTTATAATTATTATGTCTTTAAAAAATATACTCATTAAGAAAAGAGGCTAAAAATAGAATTCTTTTTAAATTCAAATATTACAATTTTAAGTGGTACTACATTGTATAACACTGTTCATCCTAACATATATAACAATTAAATCATTAATCCCTTATTTTTCAAATAACCAGTAACTCTCTTTATTATTTCTTAATTTGAATCAACAGCTGTCACAAAAAAATATTTTTCCCGATACAAAGAAAAATTTAAAATGAACACATTAATAGCTTTTTTGTTAATTTTTGTTAATATCAATTTTATATTACACGTACTTATTCAGTTTACGTTAAAAATTTCTTTTCTGAAAAAGAATGTATAAGAATAAATTTAACTTGAAAATATATGTGCATTAAAAAATAAAGTAATAAAACAAGAATATTTTTATTAATCTTCGAAAAAGTGTTTCTATTTTCTACATAACTTTTCTCACCTATATTGGGAAAAATCTCCTTATAGAATTCTGGAAGCTCTGTATAAAAAAACACAACTGTGCTTTCTAAGCATTGCGTTTATCTTAGAAATTTTTGCCCCAAGAAAATGCTGCAAGGTCTGAAAAAGATGGTAATCAGATGAATCAATATTTGGTGAATATAGAGGCCAGGACAAAAGTTTTCAACGTAACTTCTGTAACTTCCGAGACATTCTTCGTTATGTCGTCTGTTATCATCGATTTGCAGACTTCCTTTTCTTTTAACCAATAAAGCCATTTGGAAATAATAGCCAGATTAAATTGGGCTTGTTCTTGATAATGTTGTGACTTTAACTTTTTATTAGTTTTTGAATGAAATATATTCAGAATATTTTGCATATCTTCAAACCGCCAACAAAACTTCGAAGTACAACCCAGATATTAAATTTAAAATATACATATTTGATTTGAAACACTTCATAACTGTCATTTCCTTATTACATTAGCTAAATTACTTCTTTTATAACATGAGCAACTTCTGAATTTAGGAATGTTGTCACACTTTCCTGATGAAAATTGACTCTTCTATTAAGTGTATGATAGTTTTATGGAATGGGGAAATGATAATGTTCAGAAATCATATTTATATTCATAAATATGAAAGATAAAAAAAATAACATTAAAATGACTAGCACATGAATTAAGAGCACTGTTGTCACTCTGTCACGGAGTTGTGAGAGTATATCTCATTCAATCATCGGATTATTTTATTTCCTTTATTTTAAGCATAAGATGCATTTTTACGTATCGTTCATTTATTGCACTTTCTTTTCATTTTTACTCATGATAAGGCATTAATGTACTATTCATACTTATCGTTTCATTATTTTCTAAAAGCTTTCATATCTAATACTAGCATTTTTATCTAAAGTAACTAATTGATCCTGTTAGGTTATACGAGTAGTAACGAATTATAAAATAATTGCATCTGCTATTTCATAGTATTTTTAATTTCACTATTTTACTTATAGCTATTATTTTTCATGTATCATAAAACTATGTAAAATTAACTTAACTTCACGTTTAATTGTTGCCGAATATCTCACCACTGCTATAAAAATCATGACTCAAGTTCAATTATGTAAACCTTTAAAAAAGAAATTAATTGGCACAGTATATCAATGAGGTTTGTATTACTTTCAATGTATATTATTATAATATATAAATAATATTTTTTACTAAATTCGTTTATAGTTATCCTTTTATTCTACATAAAAGTTAAAAGTGGGATAGTGAAAACTTTTTTTCTTATAATATGACACATATTTACTAATTACTATAAATAATAACAAGAAACACAAAATTCATCCTTTAAGTATCAAATATTTCCAGAAGGAAAAATCAAACACTCCGTTGAAAATACAGTAAGAGGCTAACAAATTCATGCCAACTAACTAAATTATAATATATGAAATAGGTATATAGTTACTGAGACTCAAGATTTTACTTGGAGTTAAATTTTATAAACTTTCGAGGAGTTTTCAAATCACTGAAGTTTCAAATTATATTGATTTAATAGATCCATAAATTAATAGAAATAACTTTAATTTTTAATTATTTTTATATCTATCTTTGTATTTCTTATAATATACCGTGCGTTTATGGTAACATAGTCTAAATACAAAAAAAAATTGAAATAGCTTAAAATAAGAAACTAAACTTTAAAAATGAATTTTGAAAGAAAAAGTTTCTCGTAATTTTAATATTTTTGTTGTGAAATAAAAATGGTGAAATTATTAAAAATGTAACCTGCTTGGAAGTATAAAATTTACTATAAAACTATAATGTCGACAGCAAACATTTAAATACTAAACCATTATTATAAACTATGCTGATCTAAAGTGTCTTCAAATAATATTGTTGTTAAAAATATTCTTGTATTTCTATATATTTCTTATAAATATTTATAAGGGAAATTTATCTCTTTCGAACACAATTATCAAAAGTTTTAAGAAATTTCCCAGCTATCGAAAAAGAAAATTATGCTTGCTCAGTCGAAATTTCCAACAGAAGTTGGATTTCTAAATTGTATTTCATTATAATCAACAGAAATTTCATATTTCCATCCACAAGATTTTTAATTCCTCAAATATAGTTCCATAAGGTTCTGATTGTTTTATGGAACTGATGATATTGTTGCATTGTTTAATTGTTATGCATTTCTATAGTTAGAAAATAAATGGCTTTAGTTAGAAAGTGATAGTAAATGGTAAAATTTCTAGTGATACTTTCGACTTAACTATGCTATTTTTTTCCATACCTGATAAAACAGTGAAGTAATAAATATTCACTTATACGTAATAAATATTTACTTAAAATATTTCCTTAAATGTTTACTTTACTTTTCATATAAAAAAATAATGAAATATTCTGCGAAATTTACATATTTACGAAATACATATATATTGGAAAATAGCAGTTATAACAGTTGTTCGTATTAAACTTGTAAAGATACTTGTAAACTTGTAAACTTGATATATGTTCTAAAAAATTTGTGAAACCAAAAAAAATTCTAGATGGCAAAAACTCTGTGTTGATGCTTTATTTATCTTCTCATATAAAACGATGGTAAAGGTACAGCCTATTCTTCTTTCCTTTTAAAACAATTTCGATTTTCTTATACAAAAAGTGTATAAATATGGCCATACACGTAATGATGATTTATTATTTTCTGATTGAGTAGAACACAAAAAGAGTTGTAAAACAATTAAATGTGTATTTATCAACTCCTGTTATGAAATGCTTAATTACAGAAATGTCAAATCAATTTTTTACTTAATACTCTTAGATCAATTCATCATTTTAAAATGTCACTAAAGTATACTTTTAGAGTAAAACATCATAAGTCTTTTAAAAAATATATTATATTTTTATGAAGTAATTTATCACTAATAAATAAAACAAGAAGGTTCTCCTCCAAAATAATGTTTCGTTGTTCTTTGATGTGTTTCCCCTTTTTGTTAGTTATTTCATGGACATTCTAAATAAAAGTTAACCGATAATTGAGAAATTTATTTTTATTAATAGATAATAAAGGCTTTATTTATAAGTAAAGCTCTTTATATATATATATATATATATATATATAGAGAGAGAGAGAGAGAGAGAGAGAGAGAGATGGAATATTAATCAGATATTGAGTAACTTATTTTCCACGTTTCAAAAGAAGTAAATATCGCTTGTTACTAGGCCTTTGAAAGCATACAAATCAATATTTAATAGCTATATGATTTAAATTATATACCGCAAAGTAATAAATTAAATTTCTATCACTAAACACTTAATTTGTAAGCGGTGTGTACCACATTAAGTTTTACTTCTATAAATGAGACATAGATAACTTCTTGAATATATAAACAGTAATTTTTGGATGTTAAGTTTTAAATTATGAAAATAACCTTTATATATCGAAAAATTTCATAATGATATGTTTCAGCAATAAAAAATTATTTTAGAAATTATAAACTTTACCATAAAAGAGGGGGGAAGGAAATCTGACTTGTAAAGGTTAACTATTCAACAAGATACAGAATTTTAGCTAGAAGATGCCCAGACTTTTTAATTTTTTCCTGACAAAATACTTAACAAAAAAAAACCTTTCTATTGCCATGAATAAGTAAATTCCACTGGTTTCTAGGTCTTTGAAAGCTTGAAAATCCATATTTAATAGCTATATGAATCAAAGTATATACCGCAACGTATAAATTATAAATTAATTTTTCTAACTACGTATTCCCTAATTTGTGTGTACCGTATTTAATTTTACTTCTATATGTTAAGACATTGATATATTTTTGATTTTATAAATAGTAATTTTCTTACCTTGGGTTTTTAGTTACCGAAATATTTCATAATTATATGTTTCCGTTACAAAAAAATAACTTTGAATTTATAAGTTTTTCCATAAAAGGGGGAAGTCTGACTTGATGAGGTTAACTACAACAAAAAACAGAATTTTTCCAAATGGATGACAAGCCCAGTTAATTGGTTCCTGTCTACATTTTCTAACACAAGAAATTAATATATCATTTATGTCTCATCTATAAACGATTATCATTATTTACATTTCTTGGTATTTAGATTTTATAAGTTGCTTTATAACAAAATTCTTTTGGAAAGAGAACAAATGAAATATGAGGACTAAACTATATAAATTCTCCATAATGCTAGTATACACAAAGAAATTCTGAAATTAATTAATTAAACACTTAGTTACAAGTTAAAGTGTAATAAATTTAGTTAATTCGGTTTACATAATGAGATTATTTAGATACATACATTTTATCTTCCGTGAATATTTTGAAAATTTATTTGCCATTTCTTGTTAAAATTTTGTTGTTATTAGTAAACCTTATCAAAGTATTTTCAGTTCGTGAAATGTTTTATTCATATATTTGTGTCCCTCTAATCATATTATTTTCAAAATTATTCTAATTTTAAAATATTTTGATCTGATTCTTTTCAGCTATCTTAACAATGGAAATTTAATTTAAAAATCCAAATGCTTCAGATCTCTTTCCGCTTATTGTACAGAAGTAAAATTGTTAAGTTTAATTTGTAATTTATATACATAAAATTTTAATAATTCTATTTTTTTTTTGCTGATTTACTTCTAAATTTCTTTTAAAATAAAACTCAAAAAATTCTTTAAAAACCACTTTGTTTGTATACTATACCATTTTATATATTTTTAAGAATGTCTTATGTTCATTGTTAAATATCATATTTAAAAATATAGACGGGGTATATATTAAAGAAAGCAACACACTATAGTTAGATGCAGAACTCAAAAGTTGAAATATCTGCAAGAATAAAAAATTTAGATGACAAACATTTATTATTAGAAATTTTATTTTGTATTCACAGTTGATTATTATACGGTATACACTGTTATTATTTTCAAAATTTCATGAAAGGAATCATAAAATTTCTTATAAGTTTAGAAAGCTTCAAGCTCTTTTCAAACTTGCAACACTTCAAAACAGCTCATTCTTTTTAACTTGGCTCCCTACTTAAATAACCATTATTAATTCGACTATTTATGTGTCTTTAAATTCGTTTTCTTTGGACTTCTGTAGTATTTTTAGTTTGGCTAATATGGTCGAAAAGACATTTACTTCAGACAGTTGCCTAGAATAATAATAAGAAATGTTTTTTTAAAAAAAATGCATGAAATGGGCTGTAGTCTCATTTCAGAAGATGTAGAGATCTTCTAAAATGAGAATTTTCCAAAATTCATAACATTTTGCCAGAATTTTAATATACGATAATCATAATCATTATATGTAATAAAATATTTAGGGATAAATTTTTAAAAATCAGAGAACCTGAAGGTTTAAGGACATTGGACTATTCACAATTTTCGCTTCACCAAACTTGGGGACTCTTTTGTAATTTGAATTGCATACAATTGGCCATCAAAATCAAGTTTAGTTTTTATTAACGTCGCTCTAGAAGCAACACGAGGGTTATTGGCGACGGACCTCGTAATTTTGAACCTCGGTCAAGTGACGAGGGCGATACCTGAGCTGGCACCCCCTTTCCTAATTTCAACACGACACCAATGGGAGGACTTTGGGCCCCGACAGATTTAATGTGCATCAGCCCCGGCTACACAGCTGGTCTTGAGTGAAATAGAATTGAAAGGAAAGAAAAGAAAGATAGAGGATAACGACAGGTTGATAAATGTAGATTTAAGTGAATTATCGTAATCAATATTCTGTTATGAAAGCAGTTGAAAAGGATTCTTGATCGGAATAAAAGTAGTCAAACCTGTTATAATCAAGTAATGCTTGAATCAAAATGAGAGATTTTGTAAGTTGAGACTTCATTTCTTTTAGCATAAACTAAGATTAATTGAGTTAAGAGGGAGGCGAGAGAAAGTTATTTTGCATATTCTTTGATAGATAATAAAGTTTTTAATCTACTGTTCCATATTTCCAATTAGAGTTTTGAAATTTTTGACAGTTTACTTAGACTATACTATAGCTGTAGACTTAAATATTGAAGGAAGGCTCTCATAGCTTCGATGCGCCAACTTAAAATTAGTGATTTTGCATAATTACAAAAAGAAAATTACAAATGTTTGTTAAATTAACAGGTACACTATTCTCTTAAAATTGCATATTAATTTCTTTACTTGATATTTTTGATTTTTTTTAAAAAAAAAATTGGGTTTGAAAAATTCAGAAAAATAATTCCAGCTTGTTTCACTTGAAAGATTATGAAAAAAGGAATATTAAGAAAAAATAGAAATGTTAAGTTCCTTTTGAAGCATATATGAATTATTCAATACTGAAACAAATCTTAAATTAAAATTTATTGGTAAATATTGAAATAAAAACCCGTTTAATGATAAATAATGTATTCAAATACTTCGAATTACATAAAAAAATATACAACCTAATGTAACGATATATAAACTGCATTTACAGCATTTCACATCTTTAAGTTTGCTTCTGAATATAACTTAAAAGAATAAAAGTATCTATCGAATTAAATTTTTCACTGAATTATCCTATGACCAATGCTGCTTTGACGGTAATTTTTTTTTTTTTCATTTTATCTTCATTCCTTAAAAAATTCCGTACATTAATATGTTTATCACTTACATAATCATAAAGGTTGATAGATTTAAAAAATGTCTTCGTAAAAAAATTTTGCTAAAGAGAATATTTATAATAATGAAAGTATCCTTTACATCATCTTTGATACCAAACATTCAAAATAATTGACTAAGCTTTGTTCCATAAAGGTGAATTGTCGATTTCTAAAATCATTTATCTTCATTAAAAAGCATGCATATTTAGTAATACGCCCTGTGATAACACATTTCATACCTCACAAAGTTTTTCATAATTTACTAATGTCACATCATGAGCCTTTCCCCACAGAAAAAAGAATCTTAATAATACTTTTATGAATCATAATTCGCTTCTATTCAATATCGTTAGCAACAAATAAAAATAAATTGTATTCATAATCAATCAATTTCAATCTTCTTAAACATGACCTCTTTGTTCTGTAATCCCACAAATCATCAAAACAGCTCAATTTCTGCAGAAAAAGAAGTACTTTTCTGTACATGAGGCTTCTACTGCTTTAAATCGTACCCTTGTAGAATTTTATTGGATTGCAACGTAATTTATGACACTTCATACAGAAGCAAGCGAAAAAAAAAGAATATGTAAATCAAAATAAGGGATCTTAACATGCTTCACATATCTGGAAAAGAAAAAGATTCTTCCAAAATGATCGTAATTCCTTTATTTTGCATTTAATTATGCTGATTTTGAGTATCACTCCTTTGTATTTAAATGATAACGTGTATTTTGTAAGAAATACAAATCATGCTGAAATAATAAATCATCAAAAATAATTCAGGATTAAGAATTGTTAACTTGTATTAATAACTTCGAATAACATGGGACAACAAATTTATTTAAATGTTATTTTATTTGGCGTTATGATCCCTTTCACTAAATACGAGTATATTGAAATTTTCTGCATTCAATTTTCCTTCTTAAAAAATTTATTTATTTTATCTTTTGGAATTTCGAGCTATCCTTTTGAAATTTACTACAGTCTTTTGCTGGAGAAAACAAAAGTCTTTAAATTGCTTTAACAAGTTTAAATACTTATAGTAACTGTTAAATAATATGAATCATCATATTTATTGAAATTGTATCGCAACGACATATAATGTATTAAATTGAATTATTATTATCAGTTCTTAAGTCCTCTGAAAATTTTATATCTTTGACTAAACAATACTTAAATGTTATATAAATAAGCAATAATTATCTACGGTCCATTTCGAATATCATTTGTTATTTTATACGCCCTTTTCTAATAATCAATAAATATATAAATTTAAAATTTTAATAAAATTATTATAAATAAGAAAAGATGTTTAATGGAAATAATTATTTCCAATTATATTTAATATAAATGCTAAAAATAGGAAACTTGCTGCTATTTTTTAAGTTTTGATCTAATATTTTTTTTTTAAATTATTGATTCTCCATAACTAAATTCAAATTGTTAAATACAAATAACAGAGTAACTTATTTTTGTATATGAAGTTAGCACTACTGATTTTTAGAATACTTTTTTTTTCTTTCCAATTCTTTCAAAAATAAAAAATACGTTGTCCTTAAAATTCTTTTGTTAACCCTTGAATTTACAAGGAAAAAAATGAAAAAAATCTTTTTTTTGCGCTACAAATGTAAATCTTAAAATAAGAAGCTTTTAACGTTTTTTTAAAAAGAGTTTCTTTTTTATTCCACGGCCTCTCTATCATTTCCGTACATTAGCTTTCCAATATGTTTTATAAAATTGTGGACTTCGGAAAGTTTTCTGTGATTTGCTTTTCTCTTATGAGCTCTAAGACTAGATAAGTAAACCTCGTGTAGAACCAACAAAGCCTTTACAATAAAAAGGTATGAGCATTACGACTGAAAAATTCTTAAAATTGGGTTTGATTCTTAGATTTTCAAGTAAAGTTTAATCATTAAAGAAAGTCTTAATTCCAGATTAAAGCTGCAATATGTTCGATCATATAGGATTAACTATGTTGAAATTTAGGATTTTAGTTGCTCGACAATTTTAATCAAACTCTTTTAGAAGCTTAAGTCGACATCCATTGATAGAAAGTTTTCTTGACAAACTCATCTTTTAAAGTTTGCATCATTTTTCACATTTAAAATATTTTAACTCATAGAACGAATATTAAAGATTATTCTTTTAATTAATGATATTAAGAGAAAATATTTTATTTGAATAAGTATAGTTCCTACATTATTTAAATTACAATCCTGTATAAAAATCGTTTATTGTTAACCATAAGTTGTAGTAATTTAGTTATAATGTACAATTCAATTCAAATCAGTGATCTAAAAGACACGTTATAATTTAGTTATGCAATTGAAATAATTCAATTAGAATTAATGACATAATTTAATTACTCAATTCAATAACTTTGTTGGAATACACGATAAAAGAAAGTCGCTTGATTATCTGTTTTATATATTTAACAAAATTTTGTAATTACTAACGAACTCTCTCAACTGAAATGCTCATTTATAACAATTAAGCTTTCTATAACGGAACTAAACTTCTGTAGTGCAGACTTTAACATTAGCTGCACGAATTAATTCAAAACTTCTAAGAGCAAAAACATTTAATCGATGTGAGTCATTTCCTTTTCCAGTTTCCACAGCTTAGATCTCTAGTAAAGCCTTATAAGTCAAGCATTAGTCTCCGGAGTCCTTTCAGTCCTCTGAGGGATCATTGAAACGCATTCTACCACTTAATTTAATTCTGTCGGAATACAACATACCAAATAACAGTATATACTGGGAAGCGTCGATTGATAGTCACATATCCTATTAATTAAAAATAAACCGTTAAAAGAGAGGATGTGAGAAAAGTTTGGAGAAAAAAAGAGCTTAATTGGTTTTATAGGCGGCGTTCCTAAGTGTTGTGGTTATTTAGTGGTCGTACTCAAGAAAAACATTGTTCATGTGTCTCCTTCGTTAGCTGAGCTCGTTACTACTAATTGGGAAACTGATTAAAATCTTTAAAAAATAATGAGTGGCAAACCTTATTCTTCATTGAAATGGTGCATTATTTTATTTAAAATTATTTTTAAAAAAATAGATGATAATAATTGCTGCCTTAAAAAAGAAAAAGAATCAGACGAACGGAAGTTACTAAGAATTAGTTTTAAATATTAAATTGAGTTGTGCATCCTTAATTTAAGAAATTCAAAGGTTACATTGAAAAAGGTACAGGGGGGTCTCATAATTAATTACTTTCTGGTCTTATTGAAAGAGACTGAAAATTTTTCTTATTATGTTAATTTTCTTCATTAAAATGGTGGCTTCTTTACATCTCAAAATTGCTCGGCGACGAAAATCATGCATAATTTTATAAATATTTTTCTAGATTAAAGATGTATTTCTAGACTCGTGTTTATTATACATATACCGTTTGCTTTATTTTAAAATTGTTATGTCTCTCTTTTAAGATTGCCGAGGATATAATCTTGCAAGACTTCTGATGTTCGTTTGTCAAAAAGAATTTTGTGATTTCAAGCAGAAATAAATAAGAGATGTACTTTGTTTCATGTATATTTTAGTGATTTTGCTGTCTAAGACTAAGACTATATTTAATACGAAAGGAATTTGTTTTCAGAGACATCTAAATGCAATGATTAAAATGCATAAGTTAAGAAGTTACTGAGGAAAAAAAGTTTCCTGTTCCCCATATTTGCAACCTTAATGAAGCTTGAGAATTGTATTAATGTATAAATTTAAGATTTATTTTCATTAACTTCTTGAATTGTGTCTTTATGAGCTTTGATTTTAATGGATGAAAAAAGAAATTCATTTTAAAGTCTTACATGTTTTATGTTTAAGTTTTAATTTGTATTGTGCTATGATATTGTTTTATTTATTTGTTAAGTTAATATGTGTGTTTTGCACTATTTCATCTCATAATACATTTCTGATATTTTATTTCAAGTAAAAAATCTTATTTTACTCAATTCACAGATAAAATGGGGATTTTATTGTAGTTTTAAATTTTGAAATTAATTATTTGGTGGCTTAAAGTATAAGTCAAAAGTAAGAATTTATTAACTCATGTAAATATTATATTTCGTATAAATCTGCTCTCTCTTCATATATATTTATACATCTCTCTGTGTGTGTGCTTGCGTGCGTGTGTTTTCACTTTTATAATTATTCATGATATATATAATTAAATCAAATTTACTTCAAAAATTACACTTATTACAAACCTTCTAATAGCTTAAAAGTTATATATTTCACTTATTAACAGTACAGGACATACTCATATCTTTTAATATGAGTACACAGATATTGAACAAAGTTAGAAATAAATAGCAAAATGTCACGTGCCTATTTTACCAACTTAAGTAGCGTAGTAAATATTGCGACTCAAAACACATAAAAAATACTTTTAGAGAAGTTGAAATACTGTTTCTGAAATGCAGTAAATTTTCGAATGGTTGAATTGTCTTGATTACATTCATGGAAATATCCAAATATGGAGGAAGTATTGAATTTGTGTTTCCCTAAGATTCTAGCGAATATTTTTTTTTTTGAAAAATATTCTTATAATGAAGTAATAACATGAAATTATTTTTGCTCATTCTTTAAGGTTATAACATATTGTCAAGAAATTAATTTTTTACAATATATAATTTGTTCTAAGAAATGCTCATGAAACCATTATTAATACAAAAAACTAACGCAATTAAATTCGTGAATTACTTATAATATATATAATTAATTTAACTTTACAAATCATTGTTAGCTATAAATAATAGTAAAATTTATGAATTTGAACAAAAAAATGGTTAAAAGGTATTTACATTTTTAATAAAGAAAGTAATTATTTATTATAAATTTTAAAAAGTTATATTCATTGACAAATTATACGCACATCAAGAAGCATTTCTAGTGCTGATCCGGATATTTTATTTGCAAAAATTTTAAATTATAATAAAATTTCTCCCATAGCTTGTCGTTTTACTGATTCGTTGAGTATCCATTCTAACGCCATCTAGTGCATTTAAATGAAACTAGTTTACGGTGATGATTGTATTTATGGAAGTGGTATTTGGGTGGGTTAAAGAGGAATGTTACTGCTTCTTAATTGTATATTTTAAAAGCAAAAACAAATAAAAAAAAATATTTCAGAACTATCTTATTTTTATTTTCATTGTTGGTCAACTTATATAAATACAGCATTTCTTTTACTTTACAAATTTTGTTCAACACTCTAAAGTTAATTTAAAATATCAATATGAGAGTCAAAACCTTAATTTGGATTGAAAAGATATTAAAGAACTGTAAATTCATTTATTTTTGAATGCATTTTCTTAAAGCAGTAATGCATACACTTGCTGCGTTCAAGGTCTATGAATAAACACTTTGACTTCTGGGAGGAACACCAATAAAAAAAAAAACATAAGAACTGTTTATCATTTAAGATCTAGTTTAACTAATCTATTTTTATCTCGCTTTTTTTATGATAATCCTAAGTAAATGAATTCAATATGCATTAATTTAACAATTCCCATTCTGAGCAATTATTGAAATAGTCAACTCTTCACAATCAATTCAAAATTTTAATTAGTCCTTTCATAATAATTCCTTAATTTTAAATCTTAATTTAATATATGCTTTGAAACTTACTTAAAATTTAACAAATAAATAATTAGACTAGCAGTAGAAATTTCTATTGAAAAATACCGTTAAGACAATATTTAAATCAATAATAACTGTATGAGGATTAAATGTTTGCTCATAATTTATAAAGTTTATTAAAACTAAATTTAAATTGCATTTAATTATACATTATTTATAGATTAATCTCATTTGAGATGGTTTTTAGTGTCAGACGTTATTTATTTAATGATAAGTTAATATAGATATAATTTTATATTGTATGCTTATTAATCAAGTAAGTAGTACAACAACGTAAGATTTAACATTAAAGTAATAAATTTAATCACATTAGCATTCAGAAAAGAAATTTGAAAAATTTATTATCACAAATATTATCAATTATAACATTTAAATTTAGGAAAGTATAATTTCTTCCTTTCTAGTAGTGAATAGGAAAAGAATACATAAGCGTGAAAATTAAGCTTTAATTGCTTTCAAACTAACATATTTAAGCTTTAATATTTATTCAAATTAGTTTTATGTCATTTTTTATGTACGGAAATAATACTTATGAAACAATAAGTATTTTTTAACATTTTAATCTTCAATCAGTAACAAATCATTTACAACAACTAGGGGGAAATCTTTATAAAGCCTTTAAACCATTTTAGAAAAGTATTCTTCACAAAAAAATAACATTATTTTCATTAGCTATTATTTTAGAGATAAATCAATGATTTTGCCTAGTGATTGTTTATTTATGTCTCACTGAGAAGCAAAATGAGAACTATTGACCATGAATTTCGTTCTTTTGAGCCTCGATCAAGTGACGAGTACGATACCTGAGTTGAGGAAACCTCCCTCCCCAAATTTCCACACTACAACACAGGAGGACTTGGGATCTTGACCAGATTTAACTTGCATCAACCTCGCTACAGCTAGGTATTTAGTGGCATCAGGGCTAGAACCTATGACTTGACTAAAAGAGCACCAGCCGCAAGTCCGCAACCATGACCACTAAGCTACCGTAGCCAGTTTTTGCAATTAGAGATAGGCTTAAAATATACTTGGTTAAATTAAATAAAGTTTTCAAGACATTGGAACTCCTATGTACGTTTCTCAATTTTAAAATTTACTGCTAAATTATTCGCATTAAGAAAATTATTTTTAAGGAACGAAATAAAAGCATAGGAAATGAAAGAAACTTATACTGTTATAAATGGGACAAGTAGAACAATTTTACTTATATTGAACTTCATCAAAATATCATTTACTTCATTAATTCATTTAAACATTGCAAACAAGTTTATTATATATAAAAAGCAAAGAATTTTAATTGTTTTTACTTGAGGTAAATACTTCTTTCAAACCATTCAACATGAACTCATCCAAGCATGTGTATGTGTACATATGTGCTTGTGGAAGGAGAATTAGAAATACTTCCTATAAAGCTAAATCAAAATTTACCCTTCGCTCATGAATATTCTTTCTTTTTTTATAATTCTTGCTTATAAACTAAATTCAAAATTTTGCTTATGTCTATTAATGACTTCAGTTATTATAATCTTATAGCAGCGATATATTTTCAAAATAAAATGAAAATCTTTAAAAAGGGAATTGCTTTTTATACATACTCTTTTATACTCTCCTTCAACTCTGGAACGACCGATATTTTGAATCACCTTTAACAACCATTAGCGATCATTTTGACCGCAATTAAAAATCGTGAGTGAATGTTTGATTTTTAATGCAAATATCATTATAAAAAGTTTAAAGAATTTATTTTAAAGAATTTAAAGCACATGCAACAATTGTAACAATAAAATTATGTATTGCATAATATAAAATACATCAGCTTTCAGGAAAAAAGCATTGTAATCTTATTCAGTATTTATTTCTCATTGTAGATTTTAACACATGTTTAGCAAAAAAAATGTTTAATACACTATTGTTTTGATATTTCTCACAAATCAGCTTAACACATGAGGAACATTCTTCTTTGATTTTATTTCGACATAAAGAGCATTAACGAAGTTGACTATTCGTGGTTTTAGAAAGTATACAAAGGCATGCAGAATGCATGTTGTTTCTTTGCCAAACAGTGTGAAAATCAGTAATAATGTTCAAATAAGAGATTTAGAGAAATTTATGATGAGTTACATACTTTTAATAAAAGCCAGAAATAAGCAGTTTAAATATCTAGAATATTTTAAAGATGTAAAATAGGCTTCTTTAAGCCAATCTCATCACGTACAATTTGCTGATTTGATCAAGTACATTTACGCCACACTTAATGAAGTTGTAAAAATATACAATCTTCTGGGAGTTTTTGGAGATTATCTTAATGCTTCTAAGCATAGTCCTCGAGTCGAAATCATTTAATGGTTATTGTAACACCAGTTAATAGTAACCACTTTTTGTGCGTTTACTTGAACGATTGATAACATTCTCTTGGGAATTGTATCTTTGCGAATTAATGGCAGCTCTCTTCCATTTGGATCCTTTGTAAAACAATAGAAGTTTCTTTTGTGAACAAAGAGTTCTAAAGTTTTTAAGATGCAAAATCTTTGACTGTTGCGAAATTTCTTCCCCTAATAAGAAATGGATTCATTAGTTTCAGAATGACATATTCATCAAGCTACATACTTTTGTCCCCCTAAAAGATAAATATTTCCTATTTAAAATGAGTCGGAGAAATGGATTTAACATCAAACTACAGGAACTGTAGTATTTCTTTGAAATGGGTTAGCGGCCATTTTACTGACTACTGGAGAATTCCACAGTTTTGACCCCAATTCATTCAATATAATTTATTTCAAGGGAGTAAAAGATCTCTAAACATATAATGAAAATTGTAACTAAGTTCGTAAACTGCATTAAAATTTGAATTAATGTTATGGACACACTTTTTGTATTCGAAAAAAAGATGCAAATTCAACAAAATTGTAATTAAAATTATTGAAACAATTTTCCCTAAAATGAATCCCAATAACTTAATTTAATCTCAAAATTTTATTGAATATAATATATGTATGCAATAAAAATGATAACTTTAGTAGCATTTTTGTATATGTAATGTCAGCGGAACTAAACAGCTAAAGATCAGAAGTAATTCTTATTTTAATTCGGTAAATTTAATAAAGTAAAGCCTTGTTAAGTCGGATTAATTGGGACCAGAGGTTGAACTGGATGTCAAAAATCCGGATTAACCTCAAAATGGAAAAAAAAACAGGAAATAAAATAAGACATACTTACATAAAACCGTATTTATATTGAACAAATAGAGTATGAATCATATTCACGAAGATAAAGATGCTTACTTTGTGAAAAATATAAGTGAACTTTAAATTCTTTTATTGTACTTTCCATTTATTCAGTATGCACCATATACCATTTGTCACTGAAAATAAGAGGTTAAACTAATATTTTGTTGACTTCACACAGAATATTTGTAAGTCACCGCTCCCACTTTCTTTATATACATTCATGGCTGTCAGGTGTCAGTACAGAAAATTATTTTTTTTCAAAATACGTAGATGAAACAAAAAAAAATGATTGGTAAAATGAAATTATCAAATCACTTCACAAATTTCAATAAAAAAATTCGTGCAGACTGATCCTGGCTTCCGCAGATACGAATTAAAGGTGGGTCTGACTTAACAAGGTTTCACTATACTTAAAATTATATAGATCTGTCTGGATCATTTTTAAAAATTAAAATTACTAGTACTATAAATGTTTTTTTAGTAAAACATTTTTTCTTGGACTAACTTCATTCAAAAATTGGAAACTCTTTTTCCAAAATATGAGAGTAGCTATATTTAATACGTTGCAATATTTTAATTTCCTTCATTTGTTTCAGTTCAGTAAATGATGTCTAGAAACATACTTCCTAAAGCAAATTGCTTTACCAATAAAAATAAATATCTATAAAATAATTATCAGTGTTTTGTTTTTCTTTTTACAACACACAATTTTAATTCCTTAAAATATAAATATTTCATTGAATATACATCAAAGAATTGCATGATACATATATTGTAACTATTATTTCATTTTTCTAAAATTAATTATTGCTCCTTGCAGATATTTAACATTTTTCTTTAACATTTTGAACTGTTTAGAAAATACTTAATTGCTTTAATTCTTGCTTTTTAAAATCGTATTCACAATTAAATATCAAATTTGGCAAAAATTTAAACATTCTTAAATTAAATTCCAACTTTTCCTTTCAAAATAACATCAATGGCTTTTTTGAATTTTTTTCCCATTGCAATTTCCGTTTATTTTTTTTAAAGTGTGAAAACCACAAAATCATATTCTTCCCCCTATTCTTAATACTGTGCATAAACACGGTTGTTTTTATCATTCAGAACAAATGATCTGAAAAAAGGCCTTTTTTTAAAGAGTTACTCGATAAGGCTAATTGCTGGCGTTTTGTTTATTGTATGATTAAAGAAACACAAAGAAAAAAATATAAAGTTTCTTTTTTCCCTCTTAAAATTTCCTCAGAGTGGTTCTCAAATAAATATCCTTCAGCTTAGGTAAACAGCTTAGGAAATAAAAGTAATTAATGAAGAAATTATGTAAATTGCCATAATAAAGTTTTTTAAGCTTTCGGGCTATGTCTTTTTTTCTCCCACTTCCCAGAGGCTTTACTGTAATCAGCTTTGAAAACTTCTCCAAAAAAATGTCCTCAGCATCGTTTTCGATTTTAAAGTATATTTTATATCGTCTTTCGTTTTATTGAAGATAATTATCTACGTCTTTCAAATATAACTGGAGCATTTAAATTGTGCATTTTTTCATATTTTGACGACAAAGGGAGGAAGAGGATTAGCATATAATAAAATTGGTTCATTTTTTGGTTGACTAGATATTTGAGAGATGAACTTAGGAACCAAAGTCAAAATCAGTTTAATATAAAAAGATTCAGTATTAAAACACTTGGTAAGTGCATTATGTCTTAGACATATACATAGCTAATGAGCCAATCATTTCAATAATTCATATTAAAATATTTGTTTTTGTATAATAATTACAAGTGGTAAACAAAATGATGGAAAAGCAAGCTATCTGAATTAGTACTTGTATTAAAGGGGTATTGGTCCTCAATGAGTATTCTGCACAACAACAATTCGACGGGAAGTAGACGTACATAAAACTCTCACATGATACAAGTGTATTTTTATATTTTCTCTTGTAAGATATCTCTCAATTTTGCTTGTGATGAAGGTGAAAGAACTAGAGGGGGGGAGGGCTCTCTCTTGTTGCTCTATACATACCCATAATGGCTCTAAAATGCTACAGTCTGATGACTGAGTGCACCAAGGTAAGCGTTTTACTTCTCATCCTTATTACATAAACTTATGATGAACTTTATTGTATGGATAGGAGCATTATCTACCTGAGGAAGGGACAGTAGTCTTCACCCCTAAGAAAGATTTCCTGCGACATTGAATGTCCATGATATTGGAATACGTATGTACAATCTGGAGTTCTGGCTTTTGCCCCATCATTCAGAACGACAATTCTTCTTAAAAATACCAAGAAGTAACCTACTCTCCACACATTCAAAACTCCGCCTTCAGTTGGAGCAAAGCAACTAGGATGGATTGTTTTTTGTCCAACAAAAACTCTACCTATGATGAAAAACAAACTATTTATCAGACTAAATTACATTTTTTTAGTCATTGAGATATCAGTTAGTTATAACGCACTTTGTACCAATATATGCGTTTTTCGGCGTTGATGTTTTTCTAACAAGAAACAAATTCTATCTAAATTTTAAGTTATATGTTCAGCTGTACATTTATTCTTTTGACAATACCTATAGCCAATGTTCTCTGATCTAGGTCTGATAGCTCCCTTTTCTATCCAATCTTTTCCTGATAAGAAATAACGCACTGCAACATTAAATAAAAAAAATTGACCCATTCCCTATCACCACTTCAACAATATCATCTATTTTAGACCTCGAATCCACTATTAGGTGAGCATCAATAATCATGCATTTCGACAAATGTCTGAAAAGTAGTATTTTAAAGTTTGCATATGTACACAGCTGGCAGCTGGTGTAAGTATGCAAATATCTGCAACTGTTCTTCTGATAGTATTTATTTGAACCTCTTATCTTATTATTATATACTCGTATTTAAAAGAGATATAGATGCATCTAGTGTGTGTGTGAATGTGAAGAAATATACAATTAACATCTTAACAATGTGAAGAGGTAATAAAATGTTGAAGCATATATTTCACTTCAAATGTCTCAGATCAGTATTTGCTCATAATCCAGGAAAATTAAATATTTTAAAACATCGATATTTAGTTATCATATTAAATACACTGGTTATCATAAATTAAGGAAAATTCACAAAAATCGCGATAACTCAAGAAATTACACATGGAATTTTATGAAACTTACCCACAATATACAACACATAGTAAGGTATTAAACAACATAAAAAGAAATTATCAGACATTAATAGTAGTATAGAAATTAGCACATGTATAAAATAAACAAATTGGAAGTATCGGTTTCCAATAGAAAAAGTACCTTTAATATGGAATATGATTGCCTCTAGAAGCAATACAGCACAAACAGCGATGTGTGATGCTTTCAATTATGCGGTCTATCAGTTCAATAGGAAGTGAGAGCCATTACTCTTGTAAAGCAGATGCAAGTGCGGCAAGGGTCTGAGGGGGCGGATTGATGGCAGATACACGCTTCCCTAGAGCATCCCAAACGTGCTCGATAGGATTCAAGTCCGGGGATCGAGCTCGCCACTCCATGCGCGTAATTGTTTCCTGTTGAAGATAATCATCAACAATGCGAGCTCTGTGTGGTCTTGCATTATCGTCCTGTAACAGGAAGCAATCACCAATCGCCCCGGCATATGGGCGCACATAAGCATCAAGGATGTTGTCTCGATAAACCTGAGCATTCACGGTTCCCCTTGGAAAGACATGGAGGTCTGTGCGCCCTCCTAAGGATATGCCTCCCCAAACACAGACACTGCCTCTTCCGTATGCATCTCTTTCACGGATGTTTGATGGATGATAACGGGTCCCAGGTTCTCTCCATATCAAATAACGTCTACTGTCACTTTCTAGACTAAACCTGGACTCATCCGTAAAGAGAACAGGCCTCCATTGATCTGACGTCCAGTGGACATGTTGTCGGGCCCACTGCAAACGGTCTCTCCTATGGCGTGATGTGAGCGGCACGCAAATGGCTGGTCGTCTCGCATACAGACCACCTTTGTGGAGCCTTCTGCGCACAGTTGACGTTGACACCAACCTTCCGGTGGCTGCAGCAAGAGAGGATCTAAGATGTGTCGGAGTAGCGGTTCTATTCCTGCGTGCACTTAATGTCAAATATCGGTCATCGGCACTGATCGTAACAGTTGGCCGTCCTTGACTGAACCTCCTAGATGCCGAATCTGTGGTTTGAAATTGCCTCCAAAGTCTATGAACCACAGATGGACTCACATTTAGCCATCTGGCCACTTCTGATTGACTCTGCCCTGCCTCTAGTCTCCCGATGGCTCTCCATCGTAGTTCTTCAGGCAAATGATGCCTAGAGGTCATTATTACGAATTGGCTATCTCAGATTTTCAATGTCGCAATCACAGTAAAATTTGTGTGCTTTCTCTCAAACTTGGACTTTTATGCTCCAGGCAGATGACGTAAGCCGAGTGCAGCGTCACTAATTTGCATATTGCAATTTTACTCAGCTACTCTTAGTGGACAACATATGCAAATTTTGCACGGTTTGGCTTACTTTTGAAAGAGTTATCGCTATTTTTGTGATTTTTCCTTAATTTATGATAACCAGTGTATATTATTGTGTATCAGAATATGACTCCTCCAAATAGAATAAAAATTAGAACGAAAGTTAGATTGTAGCGATTGCCTTTCATTATTAGACTTCACAAACATCTTAAAGTCTAATTAAATTGTCAATAAGTTCAAAAATTTAATTAAAGAGACATAAAAAAATCACAGAATAGTTTATTATTATGCAGAATATGCAATATTGCTCTCTCTCGAAAGCCTCTTAACTCAGTTAATCCTAGTTTATATTTAAGAAATAAAGTCTTAGCTTATTAACTCATTCGCTCCGATTTAAACATTTATAGCTCATGATAGGTTCAATACTTATATACTCTAACCAGGAGTAGTTTCTAACTACTTACAATACAAACAATCAATTACAATGATTTACCCAAATTTACAAGCATCTATTAGCTAATCATTATATTCTGTCTACCTTTTCTTTTGATTATATATCACTATTACTAATTTAATTCATTCAACTACTTATCTTTATCTAATTTACCCAATCGTGTTTCATTTGTTTAGAAAGGAGATGTAATTGCATGCAATTCAAATTATAAAAAGTCCCTGAGATTAGTGAAGAGAAAACTATGAATTACCTAATATCATTAATTCAATTAACAAAAATAATGACTAATGGATAATTGAAGGGATACAGCGTGTATCAGAAAGTTATCACGCTGGTATGGAACACAGTGACAAAAAATAACTGTCGAATAACCTCGTTGACATCAGTGCACGCAGGATTCGAGCATCCAGCTACAGAGAACTTTGTTTAGTTGCGTTGCAAGAACCGTGAATCTACTGGTTCGAGATGCATTCTACTCATCCAGGATGAACTCTGCAGGTTCCGGCCATCAACAGAGAGGACAGAGGTAATCAGGACAGAGTTCAGGACTAAATTTAGTCTGCTTCAATATGTACGTATATCAAACGTTATGAAAAGTTATTAGTGTATAAATTTATAAAGTAATATTGATACGCAGAAATTTATTTACTGGGATCACATACCTTTTCAACAATCAAACTTGGTCTCCATGAAATATGATTTCTTAAAGAAATAACTATCTAAAACCAATTATAATCGAAACAAAAAATAATTCTGTGCTTGACAGAAATAATTTTCACATTGTCAGATAGATAAAAGTTTTAATGATGCATAAAAAACTTGTTTCAATTTAATAAACGCACCTTAATACGTAAATTTATTTCAAAAATATTCCTCTGAGCAATTAGAGACAGTTTAAAACCAAGTCAATAAGAAACTAATCAATAGTAGGAGAAGAAATGAATTTTTTTGCTTTAATAATTTTTGTTTTTTGTTTTACAAGATAATTTCTCTATGGAGAATTGAACCAAGTATTTGTAAAAACGAAAGAGTCGGTTTTACATTTCAAAATATGCTCCAATCACACATAAGTAATATGATTACTAAACCTCATTTTGATATATATTTTAATAACAATATAAAATGAAGATCAAAACTTTCAAACATGATCTCTGTATTCAAAACTTATAAGATTTCCCATTGATTGCTTCCACCTAATATGATTTACTATTTAAGATATAGATAAATTGAATCGGAATAAATTGTTGCAAATAAGTAAAAAAAAAAACATTCCACGCTTTCCTCGGTTTGAATAGATTACATAATAATATTACTTATCATCTTAATATAAACCATAATAATATCACATTCCTCTCATTTGATACTTTGAAATAAGTAAACGGAAAAGAACAACTTTGTTTTTTTTTTCAAATATTTTGCTTTCTAAAAAATTTTATTGCTCAATATTTCTTTTCGAATGAAGAAGAAAACCTAATATAATTATATAATTATTGTGAAAAAAATTCAACTAAAAAGTATTTTACTTAAATGAAGTGGTATTTTCTAGAGTCTTAGCTTAATATAATTATTTAGGCACATTTAAACCAATATATAAAGTCTCTGTTTCAATATATATATATGCTTGTTTCGTGATAGCTAAAATTTTGATTCTATTGCTACCGTATATTCATAGCACCATAAAGTTATTCATATTTCTTCGCCTCCCTTAACTTTTCAAAACGCCTTTAAGAATCGGGATTTGTAAGGGAGAAGGTATTTTTTGAACACAACCTTACATGTCATGGGTTTCCAAAAGAGTACAACGTAGTTCCTGACTTAGCTGAATTTAAACGACACTTAAATGTGGATCGGCCATTACAGGCGCTCGCTATCTTCTATCTAGCTTGGAAATGCGTCGAAATGTAACAGTATTTGCACCCGTTGGGCCAAATATAAAACCGAAATTACTCTCTCGCCGCATTCTAGAATAGTTACAGATATTTTCTTCGATAACTGCTCAGTTCTCGAGGCATTCCCAGAAGTTAATTGAATCACAGGGAACACGTTCTGCTGAAGTTGAAGCTATGCGATTTCTTTAAATTATTCAGTATTGGAGGCAATGCTATAAATAGATTCCATTTTTGTTGATATTTTCTGAGCCTCGCTTCTTTTCAATCTACTTTTCCGTATGGCTTTCTTCAACGGAGAAATTTGAAGTTCTTCAATTATAGTGTTTTCTTTACCGATCGATCGATTCTTATTTTAATGGTTATCTCACTAGTGTTTTTATTTATTTCTCTTTTACTGTTACATTCATGGTTTTGAGATTTAAACGAGTTTTACGGAAATATCGATTGCTGGGCCCTTAAAACAAAAATGCAGACTGCGCGCTTGATTTACGTCGTATATAGAGAGGATTCTCTGTGTTTATAAAACTTTGTTTTAGCCGATGCAATCTGTTTAAGATAATTCACTTTGATTCTCTTCTGTTAACGTAAAGCTATGACTTTTTTATTGAACCATTCAATTCATTTTAATCATTAATTTTTTTAACTTATTTAATTGAATGTTGAGTAAATTAATTTGTGTATGTTATTTTTATGTTGAGGGGATTGATTTATCTACTTAATATAAATGTGTGTTATCCAATTTAGAAAATATTACATTGAATACCCCTTTCATCATATTCAAACAATTTAAATAATAATACAAAACTTTTTATCTTCAAATCAAACATCAAAAATTTTTTAGTCGCACAAAAACTGAAAAAAATCTAATTCTTCTAAAAAATATGCGATTGCGGCATTCTTCCTATTGTTCACAAGCAAATATTTTCTCAAATAAGATAGATATATATACAGTAGTACTTTCTTTTTAAGGACTCCTCTATTTAAGGGACAATTCTATTGGTCACTCTAACTTTAAATGGGAGGATCTTAGTATATTTACTTCTTATTAAAGCATAATGAAAAAATTTTCAAAAACAAGATAGTGATGGCTAAATAAATAAAAGTAGAAAAATAATCTTTGTTAATGTTTTTTTTTTACATTTCAAAGGCAAATTTGTGTCCGGTAACATTTACGGAACAAGTTTTGAAACAAGGGAGCAATAAAATAAAAAGTTAATCCCTCTCTTTTGAAAACTGCTTTTCAGAAGGGAAACGAGAACAATAAATATATTAGGAGAAAGCAAGTTATAATGCAATCTCATTCATTGAATTGAAAATCCAGTTATTCTCGATACAGATCTCAGTAGTAGGAGGAAAATAGTTTTACAATTTATGAGATAATCCAAGACAGTGACCAATGGGAAGCAGGCCTTTTGAAAAAGCATACTTTGTAATCCTTGTTTAAAGTGCCCTCATTGAAAATACTACGGTTGAAAATAAATTGGGTGAGCTTGTCAAAATCAGTGGCCTCAGTCATATGAAAGAATATTTAGAAAGTGACGAAAACTTGTGTACTGGTGACATGAATGACGACATATTTTTTTTTTATTTAAACAGTATTTGATGAAGTGAGCTTTTAACAAAAATAGCTTGGAAAGAAATGAAAAAAACGAAAAAACTATATAAACGCCTTAAAATATTCCTCTACTTAAGAAAAAGCACTCATGATAATAGCACTTCTGTTGGTAAGAGTGAAAGATTTATGATAATTGATGACTTTAATATCCACGTGGATAAAATGGCGCAAGCGCTGGATTCTGCTCATTCGCTGCATGCTATTAAATTTCACTCCACAGGCTGTATTGGACCATGGTCAACAAATGAAGTTCACCTACGAGCCCACATTTATTCTCGAGAACTTATGAAGGGAAGTACGTACAGATGCAAATTGTATTCTTTTCTTTCGCATACATTTATAAACCTCTCGCTAAGCAGTAAAGTCGAGATAGGTTTTCAACTTCTTGTTGTTGAGCTTTGTATCCTAAATTTACAATTAATTTATGTTAAATCTATTATGTTAAATTTATTTTTAATTTCTTCTAAATTCTTTTGATTAATAAATGTATCGAGTTGAGATTCATTTTCATACTCTTTATTTAGACTTGTGTGTACTCTCTAAGTAACATTTTCAATGGAGGTGCAGGTTACGGTCAGTACAATGGAACAGATGCAAAGAAATCTACTAATTCGAGGTCTCTCTCCTGAGTTTGGTCAATTATCATATTCAAGTAGAAGCTATAAAAAACGATTGATCCAACGATTTCTTAAGACTCCGAGAGGCAAAGACTACTTCTTCCAATTTCTCTCTAGTGCCGTTACCGACCTACCAATGCTTAGGAATCCGTGCATTTTTTTTCCGTTGCCGACCAACAAGATCTATTAAATGGCTCAGGGATTATGAGCGGATGACATTATATGACCACTGGGGTGAACACATGTGTCTGGTGAATGACGTCTTCTACCTCACTAAAACATCTTGACTGTGGTTTGGCAACAATGAAGACACTTTCACGAATTGTACTATGTTCAGAAACTGCCTGAACCATTCGTTTTTACGTGCAGATTGAAAATACCAAGCTAAATGATGCTAACTTACACGTATACAGCGAATTGAAGAGACGTCTGAGTCATACACCAAGGATATACTTACTTTGCGCCGAAAAGTGCACCACTCCATGCAAGAAGACAAGCTGGGGGCTCATCCGATGAAAGGGATCGTAGACCTTGCTGGCTCATGACTATAAAACTATTGATAAATTTGTAAATCGTTGTCTATAGATTGAAATACTTAAACGGACCTACGTTTCAGAGTCTACCCAATGTTTGTACTATATCAGTTGATACAAACGTGGTTGATCTACAGTCCATGGTATGTAGCATTGTTAAGTAAGACCTTCAGAAGATCCTACTGAAAACTCAAAATTTCAGTGACGAATCCAATTCTCCAGGAGGCATTTCATCTATGGTTTGAGAAAAGTTATGGAGGCGCTCGCTCCATTCACTAATCCAAGAAGACGCAATAACACTCCCCATTACCAAGCTTCAGTTAGGCAACCACCTGAACATCCAGTGAGAAACCCTGCAATTGTACAACGTAAAACAGATCTATGGAGAACTGCCGAGAATTTGCCTCTCTGCTGCCGCTGTTTCTCTCTACAGTAACGCATTTCCCAGGCATGAAATGAGTTACTGTAGAGAATGATGGCAAGTATTCGCTGAAGCAATAGCCACTTGAGTATACTAGAACACTCGTGATATGTTCAATGAATCCCAGTAAATCTTCAATGATAATTATGCACGGCCAACTAAATCCATTAATAAGAAAGGCTGTCCATACCCCCATCGTTACTTCACTCGTCCTCAGTCATTATCACCAGCAAACTGACCCTCATCGACCCAAGTAAAGAAAACTAAGCAGATGCCCTTTTCTGGAGGTAAGGTCACAACTGAAAAAAATACTCAGACACATATTTCAACTATCTTGGAAAAGGACATAACCCATATCACTGTGAAAAGACAGAGTATAAAAGCCCTAGTTGATTCAGGTGCCAATTATTTCTTCGTATTGTTGAACTACGTAGAAAATTAAATGCTCCAATGTTTATAGAAAATGTGACTATTCTAAACACTGCTTGCGTAAATTCGGTAACTGCTTCCAGACGCTGTATATTAAATTTAGATCTGAAAGGGTCCATAAGGCTGTTTGAATTTTTTGTGGTTTCACAGTGTAGCCATCAAATGATACTTTGATTAAGCTTTTTTCTTGATACAGATACCACTATAAACTGTGGAATTGAAGAACTACGACTTTCCGAAATCCTTTCAATGAGCATAGAATCGAATAAATTGAATATTTCCATGTTTGTCAGTAGATATTACTTAATAGAAGCCTATTTATTGAAACAAATATGGGCTCTTAGTTCGCAAATTGAAGAGACAGATCAAACTGGTAAATAGTAATAACATTTTAATGTACTAAAAAGAACTATTTCTACCAGTATCAATAATTGACATTAAAAATGGTTGCTGCGAAGCCTGGGTAACAAATTGGTCACAGAAAACACAAGTGATATTTAGGGGAATGAAAATAGCTAGCTTATTAACGATAATGATTGACTCTATTTCTTCGCTGAATGATAAAAGCCGAAAAAGTTATCGGAGGACATCAGACCAGAAAGCAAGTAACTCGAGAAAAATTGACATACATACTAGATGCTGAACTTTCAGCTACTCAGAAAAGTGAGCTACTGAGTTTGCTTCAAGAATTTAGCGATGTGTTCGACTTCAAGAGGAAATCCAGGAGTACAACAGAAAAACATAGATAAATGGTAGTGATAGTGCTCTTACAAACAAAACCTTATAGTATCTCAGGTAGGGAGAGGTATGGGGCAGAAGACGAAGAACACTGAATGATATAGTAAGTCATCGTACAATCATTGAATAATCCATGGTGATCTCCAGTAGAGCTCACGAAAAAAAATGGCGAATGGCACTTTTGTATCGATTACAGAAAACTGAATAAGATTATTAATTAAAAAGAGTATAATTTATATATGTTTTTATAATAATAATCAAATTTATGAAAATAATTTTTCTTGGTAAAATATTTAAATCAATAAATCCTTACCGTTATTTTAGCGTTTATTTTTATTTATTTATTTTTAATGGTAAGATAATGGTGATGTTTTTGAGTGAGAGAAGTTAAAAAGAAATCACTCTGCTTGATTTTTCTGTATTTTTTTGTGGGGAAGACATTAGTGTTGGAAACAGTATGTTGTTATGCAGGTGGGAAGATATAAAATTTTCATTCTTCTTGCTTTATTGTTTAAGTTGTTCTTGATGTTAGCATTATGATTAAGGTGATCAGATTTTCACATTCGAAAAACGAAACACCATTCACAGGGGGGAGGGTCTTGATTAAAAATTCGGTAACTAAAAAATACCTTCCTTTGGTACCTAAGTAAATTACTTATATAAATCATCTGAACAATTTATTTGTTGACATCATTTATTTAACTAGCACTAGTACGTAATACGATATGTATCGTTTGAGAGACAGTTACAAAACTCATTTTGCGAAGGCAATATTTCGTGGACGACCAACGAAGACACCCTGATCCTTTTCCTCTCCATTTCCAATTTTTGTACAATATGTAATTCCTTTACAACAATGTTCCAAATGATGCTAGATCGCTAGAGGAACATATCGCCATAAGAATAAAATATGTGGAAGTGTATAAAGTGTTCTCTCTTCATTCTTCAGTTACAAAATGTTTTTGTCACTGACAATGCCGAAAAATGCCACTGTTCATTAAATTCAAACAATAGTGGTCGTATTCTAGCAGCTGATCAAGGAGAACTTTTATAAGCAGTTCTCAACAATTATTTTCATTATTAAAGTTTAACATTATAAAATTTACAAAAATAATATGAAGCTCATATCTCGATGAAATAGCTACATGAAAGCCGAAAACCGTATATTCCCTTCCCGTAGTCCCGCCGTTCTCCAGCTTGACGTGCACTATTTCTAAAAATCGGAACTTTCTTAAAATCCCGTGGGACCCGGGAGAAATTGTTAAGAATTGGGACTGTCCCGCTAGAAGCAGGACGTCTGGTCCCCTTAATTATGATGATGTTTTGGTTGTAAGTTATGGGCCTATCAATTTGTTTGAGCTTTCTATACATAGTGGCATATTTATTATAACTATTTTTATAATAACTATTAAGAATTTTTTAGATTTTTTTATGGTTACTTTGCTATATTTATGTCTAAATAAATATGTTTCCTTTGTTTACTCTCTTTTTTTATTTGATTTTGTATTTCTTCTTAATTTTTGGTTTTACACGATCTTTTTACGATATAATTAATTGAAGTGTGATTATTAGATCCATAATAATGGTATAAACACTCTTTTTTCCATTCCAAAATATTAAATAAATCATCTCCAATTTTTGTTCTTACTTGTTTCTTTTCTCTTACTTTTCTATGATTTTAATGTGGTTTGATTTATAGTTTAGATTTTATTAATAGCTTTGGGCTGCGTTAAATTAATATTTTGTTTGATGTATTTAAATAATTATTTGGCTTATCTTCATTAGAACTTATTACTTTTAATAATATTTGTAATTTTATTTTTGATTTTTCTTTTGAATATTTGGTGTGTCACATTTGACTAAGTAGTATTTTAGTTTTATGTCCTAAATAAATTTTTAAAATTCTAAAGAATTTATAATTTATAATTTCTCTTCATTTCTCTCTTTCTCTGTATATATATATATATATATATATATATATATATATATATATGAAAGGTCTGTGACATATGTAAATTATAAATTAGCCTTACTGTACAAAGAGTGTAGTAAAATGGACAGAAAAAAAAATTATTGAAGAAATGGAAGATTTATAAAGGAAAATCATGTAAACGCTGGAGAAGCCATACTAACTATAATACAATAATCAGAGAGCTATTTACTGAAACAGATCCATGGTTCTAGAATTCTATCTTAATCATATCCCTCAGGCATATCTAATTGAATCAGGTCCACATGTTAGAAGTCTACTGTAAGAATATTCAAGATAAATTGATATCCTTATCATATTCTGTAGTTTTATGTATTAAAATGTGAAAGTAGTATAGTTGAGTATCTAGTTGTGTAAGATAACGGATCTCATATATATTTTATTTTTATAGTGATTATTCAAAAATTGAATAAGCTGGTTTAGCAATTTTGTTTGGATCTTTATAGGCTGATCTTTACTAAGTAATTACGTCTGATACTCCTAAAGAAGCTAATGTGTCATAACGTATATTTATTCAACTTTTAATTTACAAATAAAATAGTTATATTAATTCATATTTTTTGCACTTAATATGAAATTCTACGTTATAAATATTTTAATTAATTTTTAGCCAGATCTAAAGTATAAAACACTTTTTTTGTTAGCTTTAGCATATTTATTACTGCGAGATACGTATAAATTATATAATGCGCATGAACAGTTTTTTATGACTAGTGAATGAAATAGTTAGGTTGATTTATATCATTCAGTCTCTAATGTGATACAAAATTATTTAATGTAATTTTTCATTCGCGTTGTGTTCTTGAATGTTTTAGAACAAATGTATCTAAAATCTGTAACTATGACCTAAATAATTTTTTCATCATATTAGAAAAAGCATAGTAAAACAGTTTTTTATTATCTTTGATACTTATAAAAGAAATTTAAAACATATCATAAAAATATTATTTGTAAAGTATTCGAAACATTAGCCTATTGAAAATTAGTTACAATATTAATATTAAATGTTAAAAAACGGTAAAGTTTTTTTTTTAATTTAATTTCTAATTTCTCATTTATGAAACATAAATTCTGAGGACATTTTACTCAACCATAAAATAAATCTCATTATGTCAAACTTTCTATACTTTTATACAAAAATTAACCAATAATACTGCAGTATATTTTTTTTTTTTTTTGCTTTTTGATAAGTATCCAAATATCCAGTTTCCGAAAATGATCCACAAGAATTCAGCTAGAAAATTTAATTTTTCTTTCATTCATTAGATGTATAAACATCTTTGACCTTCACAATAATAACAGAAATACGCATCTACTTGTAAATAGCAGAGTATAATAATAATATGTAAAAGTAATAAAATATAATTTGATGCTTCAACAATATCTAATCTATGCAGATATTCAACTTATCAACATAAATTACTAATAAAGAGAATTGCAATACCTTCTATATATATACAGGTGTTCTCAAGTTAATTTATCTCAGCTCTATTTAGTCTGTCGTCTTTCCTCCTAATTGCTTAGAAAATACGCTTATATTGATAAAATATCAGATGTAGCTCGTTTCTTTTTTATGATTTACCATTCGTTCAATTTCTTATGCTTTTACAGAGAATGAACATGGGACTGTCGGATGAATCAGTGCGTGTGAGTATAAAATTATATTTCAGTAAGTTAAGAAAAATAATTAATATAAAGATTAAAATTATTACAAAAACACTTATTAAAACAAAAAAAATTTAAAATTTTGAAAAAAGCATTTAAATTATTTTTAGATGATAGAAAAAATATATGAAAGCAAAAGAAAATTTAATTGTAAAAACTTTGATCAAAAGAAAAGAATATATATATATATATATATATATATATATATATATATATATATACTAGCTGATACCCCCCCGCTTCGCTGGACAGACGATAATATAATGTTTTGGAATCTATACGTAAGATATTAAGAAAATTTCCAATTTTTAAAACTTTAATGATAATCTAAATTTAAAATTTTAAGAAATTGATTGTCTGTAATAATGGTTATCCTCGACAGTCAAATATATAAGAAAAATAAAAAAAAATTAGTAAAAAGTCACCCCATATATATATATAAAACAGATTAAATTCATTTCACTGTATACATGTTATACCTAGTATTGCCAACGATGCAAACTTTTGTCAGAATATTCATCATGTGCTTAGCTTTCAAATGAAATACCCTCGCAATGGCATCGTGTCTATTATAAGATTTTTGTCCTTGCCTCAAGACATTTTGATTTCTGACCATTTAGGATTGCAAGTGACTGCAATCCTAAAAAAAAAGTCGTGCAAGTCGGGACGTCCAAAATATCTTAAGTATGTCACAGCCTCTTCAGTTCGTTCATACATGTAGCGAGGTCCTCCAGTAAACGAAGATTGTCTTGCGTGTGTGCTACTCCTTAAAAAGTCGCCATTTCAATATTTTTCAAAATCCCGCTGAAAGTAGATTAACGCATAATAAGAGTAGATTAACGGATGAAAATTAAATTTTAGATAAGAGTTCCATAAAATCCGTTCTTAGTGAGCGTCTACTAATAATTGAGTAACTATGATAAATTTCAAGTCAATCGGTTGTACAGTTTTTGAGATCTCGTGATGAGTCAGTCAGTGGTGGTATTTCACTTATATATATATATATATATATATATATATATATAACAAAATCTTTGAAATAAATTTTAAAAAGATGGTAACATATAATAAAACTAAACAGAATTCATTAAAATTAAAGTGAAAACCTATATATGATTTTTTTTAAATTTTAGGAAAAATAAAAGTAAAAAAAATCACATTTTTTAATTGTATGAACATAGAGAAAAAAGGAAACTATTCCAATAAACAATTAAGCAAGAGAACAAATACATAAAGGAATATATGACAAAAATCCCAGGAAGATAAACTTCAAAATAAAAAAATGTACATCCAGGTATGAAAAACGAAGAAAAAGAAGGATTGAAATAATCCCAAATAGAAAAGGATATATAATATTTATAAATCCTCAATATGCATTAGGACAGATTAGTAGATTTAACATATTTTACAGGCCCAAAATTCCTTACGGAAAAATGTTACATAAAAAAATGAAAACTTCATAATTTTCAAAAAATAATGATTGCTTATTTTGTTTCTTACATGCTCCACGTTGCAATGTAAGAAACAAAATAAAAAATACATGTGCATAAATAAAAATTCCTAAGATTAACCAAATGAAAATAGAGAAATAACTATAAGAATTAATCAATCTGAACGAAAAAGACTCAAAAACTTACATGAGGCAAATGCATTGCAATAATAAGCTATGCATTTAACAATAGCATCCCAATATTCCCCTCTTTGTTCAAACCGGAACTGTAGTAAAGCCCTCAATCAGAGGAAAAGAGAGAACTTTAAATTAATTAAAAATAGCAAAAAAGAGGAAAAAACCAAACTAAATTAAAAACAAAATAAAAGAACTTTTTTTAAGCATGCAAATGCCAAATCTAACAGAAATTAAATCAAAAAAATTATCATTATTATATTTTAAATTACTCTCAATAAAATTCCTGGGAAATTCATCATTTAAGCAAATTTACTTAAACGTATCCAAGTTAATATAAATTTTCTGTGTTTTAGATAAATCTAATATAATTCAGTATTTGATAAATTGATTCAATAAATTAAATTTCAGAAAATATGCAGACATGAAGAATAACATCATCAATATATCTAAACATTCTAAAACTATTAAATAAAAAAAAAACATCTTCACAAAAATGTAGATAAATGTTAGCTAAACAATAACTTACGGATACTCCTTGTGGTGTGTATATATACATACATATGTATATGTATATATATATATATATATATATATATATATATTCTAATATCTCAATTCGTATAGTAAATAATATCTTGAGAAATATGTCAAAGAGATTAAAATTCCTTATAAAATTTATTATATTAGACGTTATTGTCAATTTCTGTAATTTTTATTAATAGATTTCAAAATTAAAAACTGAGTATTACTAACGCAAATTAAAAATATCTAATTCAACTTAACTCTAACAAAATTTTGTTTTTTCTGCACACGGAATATATTTATAACTGTAAACAAAAAGTTTTAACATAATAAACAAAGAGTAATAAAAAAGAGTTTAATATAATAAACAAAGAGTTTTAAAAATTATCCTGCTAGAGATTTCATTCAAAGATTTTTAAGAATTTCTTAAGATTTGATAATGCTTTCATAAGAAAAATTTCTTCAACGTTTTAAATTATGCCAAATAATAATCATTCAGAAAAGAGAAAATAGTTACAATTTTCGTGGATTGGATTTTATTCTGTTTCATTTCTCTTAAGGAAACTTTAAATATTAATAATACATATAGTTATTAAATCAGTTTTATTAATTTATTATAAATTTCAAAATGTTTAGCGAATTTCGTTAATCTACGCTGACTATGATTTATCTTCTTAATAACAAAATGTAGATAAAGAAAAAAAAATTGAAATACATTGTTCATTGTTGATACGCTTCGCCAGAATTTATGGAAATAAGTTATTCAACTTAATGCTTAACTCCTTTTTGTGATGTTTATTGATTGAAACTATGAACTGTAACAGTATAATACATGGATCAATAAGTTCTGAGACTAACCCAGAGATGGCGCTCGTAATAAACCAGTAACCAGGTCTTTCTAGAGTACTAACCTTTGCTTGAAACGTGTCAAAATTTTAAATCGATCGGACCAGAAACAGCTGAGTTATCGAGGTTGGAGTAAAGTCGTTTTGTAGTTTGTTTAAAAAATGGAAAAAACCGAGTTTCGTGTTCTGATAAAACATTGTTTTTTAATGGGTAAAAACACCGTGCAAGCGAAACAATGGATTGAAAAATGTTACCCGGACTCTTGTCCATCAAAAGCAACGATTTGTCGGTGGTTTGCCGAGTTTAAACGTGGTCGTACCGACACAAATGACGCGGAACGCTCGGGTAGACCTGTGGAAGCCGTTACACCGGAAAATGTGAGTGAAGTGACAAAAATTATAATGAAAGATCGTAAAGTGAAGCTCCGTGAGATTGCTGAGATGACACAGATATCATATGGAAGTGTATTTACTATCCTTCATGAAAAATTGAGCATGAAAAAGGTTTTTTCCAAGTGGGTGCCGCGATTGCTTTCGATGGAACAAAAACAACAACGAGTCGATGATTCAGAAAGCTGTTTATCGCTATTTACTCGCAACAAAAAAGATTTCTTGCGTCGTTACGTGACCATGGATGAAACATGGATACATCACTACACTCCAGAGTCGAAGCGGCAGTCATCTGAGTGGCGCACAGCTGGCGAAAGCCGTCCGAAGCGTCCGAAAACAGAGCAGTCAGCTGGCAAAGTCATGGCGTCAGTTTTTTGGGACACGCATGGCGTGATTTTCATTGACTACCTCGAAAAAGGTAAATCGATCAAGAGCGATTATTATATTGACTTGCTGGTGCGTTTGAAGGAGGAAATCGCAAAAAAAACGACCGCACATTCAGAGAAAAAAAATCCTTTTTCACCAAGACAATGCACCCTGCCACAAGTCGATGAAAACAATGGCAAAATTGAACGAATTGGGCTTTGATCTGCTTCCCGACCCCCCATACTCGCCAGATTAAGCCCCCAGTGACTACTGGCTCTTTGCTGATCTTAAAAAATGCTCCAGGGAAAAAGATTTGGCTCAAATGAGGAGGTCATCGCTGAAACTGAAGCTTATTTTGAAGCGAAAGATAATTTTTTTTATAAACATGGTATTGAAAAATTGGAAAAGCGTTGGAACGATTGTATCACCCTAAAAGGTGATTATATTGATGAATAAAAAAAAATTTTGCAAAAAAAAAATTTTTTTTTTTGTTTGTTTTCAATGTTAGTCTCGGGACTTATTGATCCATGTGTTAAATGAGTTATTAAACATTAAGAAATTCCTTAAACAGAAAACTTACCTTTGTTGGGAGTTAAAAACCACCTAAAGTGTATTTCACTGTATTCATTCTTGTTTGTAGGAATAGTTTTGATATAGGACTAAAATTAAAAACTGTTATGAAGTAAACAAAGTACTTTTATTTGATAATGAATGTTTTCTTTTGCTTATCAATTTACAGGTTTATAAGATCATATTGTCTTATATTGTGGTTGAATATTCTAAATTAAAGAATTAAAGAGATATGTATTGATCGAATTCATAACTGGCCTCACTTTAATTAAAATTCGTTTTGTTAATGGCATGTGAAATAAGTATTTGACTATTGTAAAGCATATCCGATTACAGCTTCATTTCCATGTGTTAGAAAATGTAGGTCTTTGAGTCAGAGAAAAAAGTTAACCATTGATATAATATTGAATTGAGTTAAATTGTCATTATAATGCTTGACTGTTCAAGTGAACAATTTATCTCAAAACAAACAAAATAAAATAGAGTGTTACTCGTATAATACAAAAAAGGATATTTTAATTTAAATGTTACTTATATGTCAATAAATATGGTACTTAAATTTACAGGAAATTATAATGCAATTCTCTATTCCAAATAACATAAATTCAAAATTGAAAAAAAATATGAATTCATATTTAAAGTAGAAGAAAACAATCGTTATTTCTATGCTACAGGTTCTTGATTTTATTCTAATCGAACTTGAAAATAGAAAAAAAAATTAAAAATTTTCTAGAAATTAAACTCTTTTGTATCTTAGATTTAATTCTCTTTCGGTTGTCAATAGAATAACAGTTTTTTAATTTTATCAAATATCTTATTTTTTAATTTTGAGTAGATTTTATGTGAATCTTACTAAAAATAAAATATGATATTTCAATTTAATTCATATATATATACATCTACTACTGTCTTCTATTATATTAAATTCTCAATATAATATACATAATTTTAATGTTTAGATTAAATTATCTTTGAAATGTAATTTAGTATGTTTTAAAAAGTTAGTTCGCCTGTATCTAAAAATAAGTAACTCGTGTTGCTCTTCTTTGCATAATGTTGCACAAGGTTCTAGTTATAACCACTGAAATGCGAGGAAGCGGAACAAAGGCGACTAAAAGTAACTAATAGAACGCATAATAATTCGAGGGATCCATCCTAAATTATTTATTTGGTGATATGTGCATAAATATCAAGACATCTTCTGAAATTTCTAATATTTTAGATAAGGCTTGGGATTTGTACTAAGAGTATCTATATATATCATATTTCTATGATTAAGGAAAATGTATTCAAGGAAAATTTTCTTTAAGAAGTTATATTTCTTATAAAAAAGGATCACTAACATAAGTTAGCATATTTTAAAAACATTCAGTTGCTTTTTTTTGTAATTCTAAAGCAAATTTTTAATGATATTTTCAATGAATAATGATGAATTTTGTAAAGAAAGGAGAAAACTTTTCTTATGAGACATTCTTTTGAAGAGGATTAAATTTTTAATTCAAATTTATAGAAATTTTAAGTTTGAACAAGAGTCAGAAAAACGTTCAAATTCATTCAATTTTCCAAGATATTTATGAATTACATTCAACTTTTTGTCTTTACTCAGTACTAATATAATGAAATATAATTAGAAAATTGCTGCAGTATTTTCCCATGTCTGATTTACTCTAACATGATTTAGGATTGCTGATCAATTACACATGTAAATGGTCTTTTAATATGAATCATGTAAATAATATTTGTTTGTATCGTAAATGGTAGCTGGAGTCTAAACAACATTTTATCTTAAGAAAATGCATAATTTAGTTGTTGCGGTTCGATCTTTTTAAGAGTGCAGTTCGGGCATCTTATCCATTACAATTTATATTTTTTGAGGCTGTAACACCCCACTATTATTCCCTTTTACTGACATTTTTAAACTTATTTAAAGTAGTTAAAATCAATAGTCAGATAAACAGACAATCTAATAATCATAATATCAAAGTCAATTCCTAGCCTACTGTATATGTAGATATACTTAATACGCTTCAGAATCTGACTTTAACATAATAACTCATTATTTATCTATCTATACCAATCGGTTTCGAGTCTTTAGTAATGCATTACTTAAGGTTTGAATCCTTTACCACCTGAAGATCTTTTCTATGTTCACTTCTAAAGCATCTTACTCAGCTCAGGTATAATACAAATATGCTTCTTATTGATAACTTCAGGATCACTATCTCTACCACCAATTTCAGTATCAAAGTCTTCTATGCTTATAAATACATTTCATCAATTCTATTCATTACACTTCAGTAATTCTTATCTAATCTACATCTGTCACGTTTCATACATTTAGAAAGATTTTCGAGAGCTATATCATATTAATGACCCGAAGGTGTCGTTGGGCGGAAAATGCACAATTATAAGACCGCTCAAACTTCATTTTTAATGGCACTAGAAAAATAAAAAAAAACTGTTCAAAAAGTACACCATGTTAAGTGAAAACTTCAATGAACTTATGATTGGTAACATTCTCGATTAGGGTGGTTTTATAGACCTTAAGACAGATGACCAATGTTAGACTGTATAGACATTATTGAACTGTAATATTGAAAAAGAGCATGAAAACGAAATTCATCAGTTTATTGCAAGTTTAATTTCTAAGGCCTTAAACTAGGTGCAAATTTACAAAATCAAATTTAGAACAAATTCAAACGTAAAACGCGTCTTAATACATTAACGAGATCTAAATTTGTGTTCATTTGAATATCAAGAGTTATATTACACAACCAAGACAGCAAAGACTTACCGATTTAAAAGAAAATACCACAAAATTTTCAAAATGTAGGTCAAATATTTTAACTAGAGGAAATCCTTCATTAGATTCAAATTATTTGGGTATGGGAGATTTTTCTATTCATGATAGAGATTTTTTTTATCATCTCAAAGTAAGCTAAAGCGAATATTATCAAGAAGTTGCGACGAATAATTAAATAATATTATTTTTAGTATTTTTAAGAGAAAATTTTATTCTTTGTTGAGGATCAACGTATTCGTTTCTAATTTTATTTTAGTTGTTAATTAAAATATTTTAACTTTTTAATATTAATATTTAGCACAAAAATGTGTAATATTAAATGTATAAATACAATAATGTGGAATGTATAGATACAATAATGTGAAATGTATAAATGTTACAATACTAAATGTATAAATGTTATAATACTAAATATATAAATGTTATAATGTTATAATACTAAATGTATAAATGTTATAATGTTATAATACTAAATGTATAAACGTTATAATGTTGTAATACTAAATGTATAAATGTTATAATGTATAAATATTAAATGAATAAATGTTAAGTGTATAAATATTAAATGAATAAATATTAAATGAATAAACGTTAAAGGTATAAATGTTGCAATGTTAAATGTATGTTAAAAAATTAAAAATACTTAACCTCCTACTCTTAACACTAAACCACTTTCAAAAAAGGCCACCACTTTAAATAAAAGGCGTCATTAGTACCCAGAATTAGTTAATTTTCTTGTTAATAGATGGTAGCTCTGAAAAAATGTTTTTAGTGAACATTTTGCATTCGTAGTTTATTTATGGTAAAATGAAAAAGGTGTTTTCCAAAAGAAAGAAATTTATACGCTTGCTCATCTCTAAGTGTTCATATTTTTTATTATTTGTGTAATAAAAAATTATTAAACACACTGTTGAATTTCTTAAACTTGCTGTTTATACATAACATTATTAATTTCTTACTCAAATATTCCGACTTCTGATTTAGATCGCTGTTATTTCAGTGTCGCCTGCAGGAGACATTGTGTCAATTGCTATCAAACCCCCTCGATTTGAAACTATAATTATGGCATTTGTTTCAGCTTTGAATGATATTCTTTAATTGCTAACTGAATTCAACAAATTTAGATATTGAAAGGATACAGGAAATAATCTGTATCTGTCAGGAAAGGAAATTAAGCATAATTAGTGATCACTTTAATTATGTGTAATTTAAAATTTCCCAGAATTCGAATGTATTGGGCAGAAAAAATTATAACTCCCGTAATAACATTTCTTAGAAATCACGAGTTTTCAATAAGAAGCAAGTTAAAATTGAGAAATTATTTAAAAGTATAAGATAAAGAGAGAGAGAGAGAAACAAATCATAATTTTTGGAAATTAGGGCTCTTCTGCAAACAGTTCGGAAAATAATAATTTGTGATTCAAATTTTACATTATGCTCAGTTTACATTATGATCATTATGCTAATTATTATGCATTATTCGTTAAATTAAGATTAAAAAGAAATATTTTAAAATAACATTATGATGTCACTTTGTCCAAATATCTCCTCCAGGAGTTACTTAATTTCTCAAAAATAAAAATTAAAATAATTTTCTCCAAATTTTTTCGGTACTTTTCCATGTATTTAAAACCGATTGATACAGATTATTCAAAAATTTATGGTTCAAAGTTGATCATAGGTCTAAGAAGGTTAAGTATAAAAAATATATATCTTGAAACTTAAACAGTTCAATTTTCATAATTTCCCACAAGATTTTTCGAATTAATATCGAATTTATCCTAATTCTTACAATAAAAATCGTATATATATATATATATATATATGCAAATTTTGATACATTTTTCAAATGTTCTGTTCAAGGTAATAAGGTAATCATCCTATTAATATTTTCTGGAATATAAAATGAATTTTGTAGTAAGATTTTAACTCTCTTCTTCGCTTATTAATAAGTTACGTATTTATGTGAATTTATTAATTTAAAATGAGTTTAAATAAGTTGTGTGAGTGCTGTTACCTTTATATTTAAATATAGTGTTCTATTTCTTAACATATCTTTTGTGCTATGTTTTGGAATGGCTTGTATGTTCTTTCAATTTTTTTTAACTTTTACCAATTTTATTAATGAAACATTAGCTAAGTGAGATGATTTGGATTAAATAAAATACTGTTTAACCACACATTTTAGTCCCATCACTGATGCAGCATGTTAATATCCTTTCTTTGTTTCTGTTTTTTCTTAATAGTTTCTTTGTTTCTAAATTTCCTAGATAGTTTCACATTTACAGAAAGTCTTTTAATATTTTGGATTTAATTATTTCTATGTGATATTAGTATTTATAATTTAATCATCACTTCTTAGACATCCGTTTATATGTAATAATTATTTTCATTCAATATTAAAATTATTAATCTATATTACCAAAACATTATCTATTTTCAAAGGCAAATCTTGGTTAAATGTCTTGCAAGAACGAATATTGCCGTTCAATACAAGAAGTTCCTTTTGTTTAGAAGATATGATTAGGATCCAGAAGGTGTATTTTACTCTGATATTGAGTGAAAAATACAGTTTTTAAGTATGTTACTAAATGTAACTCTAAATAAGTTAATTATATGTGCGAACTAAAATTTAATTAAATGACTAAAACTATTCTCTGTAAAACTATTAGAATTTATATAAAATGTGCAACGTTTTACATTTTTACGAAATATAAATCTTTTCTATGCAATATCTCTATCGTGATTTATTGTCTTGTATTTGCCGCCTTGTATGTTTTGAAAAATATCCTTATATTTTAATCAACACTCTTCTCTTCACTTTAAAATAATGCAAAAAATTGTAGTTATAATATACGTAAATTACTTATATAGAGATTTTTTCTTGAAATTTTAACAGACACAGTAAGTAATAATACACAGTAGTTATTTTAAAATTAGGAAAATTTTGAGAAGTTGGCTTTATTTTCTTTTTTCAGCGATAAGTGTCAACTGCAACAAAAGAAATATCAAAGAGTAATGAAATAACTTCCCGTTTCAAATGAAATTTGCAAAACAATGCAATTTTATTGCAATATTGGCAGTATAATAAAAAACAAAATTTACAATCCGTTTCTTCAATGGTCTTGTTTTGTTACTTCGTTAAACAGAAAAGAATTGAAATATGAATCATAAACAAGAGGCTTGTCCGATTTATATATTTATTTCACAAATGCCCATAGCTGGGGCTATTTATTATTGAAACATTTATGTAAAAACAATTAACATACAATAGCAATAATAGGATTGAAAGACTTAAATTTATAGTGATATCAACAATGTTTAAAATCCATGTAACACTAGTGCCGATCCATTCGATAGGGACCACTAAAAAAACAAAAAATCTACTATTTGTTTGCAAAGGATCAATAATCAATACAAGCATTGAATGATTGGTAAAAAATATTAAAAAAACTGTCCATGAAAGTTTCATCAAATTAAACGATGATATGTGCCCAATTAAATGTGATTATTAAAAGTAAAAATACATAGAGTTTAAAAGTAACTTTCATATGTAAAATGTATATAAAATGGAATTAAAAAAATTGTTTTATAAGTACAGTTTGAAAGTTTAGATAATAATCAGTATATTTTATATATTTATATATCTTATTATATTCATATTGTAAAAATGTTTCTCTGGGGTATTTTTTCAAACCATTTCCAAAGCCATAATCTGAAAAAGAGAGATTTGCTTCCCAAATTAAATACTTTTATAAGACTAGCGTTATTTTTTAAATTGTTATTCTGCTAATACACGAGTAACTAAATTGAATTTTATATTCTGTGCTATTCAACCCCAAGTGGTAACAAAACCCGAAAGCTATTTTTAGTGCAGTATTCACTTCCAAAAACCACACTTAAGACTCATTTTTTTTAAAAAAAATATTTAAATCTTATTGATAACATCTGTTATTAGATTATATAGATTGTGAGGTTTCATTAAGGGAATTCAAGACTTTTATAGGACTACCCAAAGACGATTTCTAAAAAATGAAAAAGAAATCTTAAGAACATTCCAGCTCATTATATTTTTCCAGAGAATTCTTTTTTTTTCTCTCCAACATTACGCAAAGAAATATTTCTATTTTTTCGCTATCGCTTTCTACCAGATGTTGCTACAACCTAATCCCAAGACTCAATCAATATTTTCAAACGTATTTACGTGGAAAGAGAATTCATAAATTTTATTTCTAATGCTGAGATGCAAGGGGCGTGAATGTTACAGTTTTATATCCAACGCTGCGATTTTTGGAATATGTTTGTTTTAATGGCGATACATTTCTCAACAACAGAATAATTTTCATTTTCTGCAGAAAAATATGATAGTATATAGTTATAAGCGTTTGTTAAGTTTAATCTTATTTCTAGATAATATTTGGAAAAATTCTTTCTCTCTCCCTCTCTTTCTCCATTATTAGGAAAACTTATCAATGTAAATCAGAGAAGAAAAACGTTTTATTTTGAAATAAGATGTCCTGCAATACATAGATATCAATGATTAATTGCTTTATTAACAGTCAAAATGAATTCATTTTGTTTATTTTGCATTCACTGTGTATTCCATATTTATTTTAATAAGCAATAAACAAAATAAAACTATTTCCCTGTTTCAAAAAAGTAAGATATATTCGACAGTATTCTCAATTTTCTAGTATCTTAATTTTCTTGAAGCTCATCTGCTTCATTTTTTTCCTTGAGAATGAGAAATGTCTTAAATAAATAATGTTGATAATCCACATATCATGCTAAATTATATTCAGTGTTTTAAATCGAATTTCATAAGTACATTTGACAAACAGTTTTTCATATATGTGAGCAATCGTACTGAATAAAATGTTCACATAGTTATACTTTCATGAAGATTTTTTCTAGTAAAAAATGGGTATTACGAATCGTAGACATTTTTTATCATCAGTTGTAAGACCATTCATGCATAAGTTTTTATATGCTTTTAGCATTTCTGACATATGATTTTATCTCTCTCTTTCTGTATTTGATATCTTAATTTAAATGTAACATTAAGTACCTTCCAAATTATTTTTGTTGCTTAAAATGTGTGAAGTTGTTTTAACATCTTATTTTCTCTTTTAGTTAATATGGTTACACAAATACATACACTCGAGTTTTATTAAAATAGTTCAAAAATTTGAGATATAAACATTCTTAATACGCATATAATCACATTTAGGTTTCCAATGCAATTATTTATAACTTTTAAAATTTAAAGTCATTGAAATGAATAAGAGATATAAATTACCTCTAATCATTGAATAGTTTCAAAAATACGTATAAATCAAAAAACACGTATGTCTTTTATGAGAGATAAAAATTGATTCTACACACAGGCGTATTTAATGACACTATAATGTTTTCAGGAAAATAATAAAGGACTGGAGCAGCAAGAGAATACGATTATCTAGACATCATCGAATGAAATAAAACAATTTCTTTGTGAGATGAATTAAATCACAAATGTTTTTACACGTTCATCTAATAAATATGGTTACTGTTTGATAAGAAAAAACATTAAAAAGAAGTTTGTATTCACAAATTTCTTTTTAGTGTAATTTTTTTAGTAGACGAGAATATGTTAACAAAAATAAGCATCTATTATGCTACATATTCAGTTAAATAATGTCATGCAATTCCTATGAACATTAATACGCAAGTAGGTTTTTCTTTAAATTCAATATGTACTTCTTCACCTTGAATAACACTACAACTTTTGTCAATAAACAATTATTTGAACTTCTTATTGATGTCTTAAGAACAGTTTTATATTAATGAATCACTAACTTCTCTGTCAAGTTAAAATAACTAAGAATAATGATGATAAATAAGGAAAAATAATTTTGGATTATGTGCAAACACCTATTTTTTTTTTTTTTTTTTTTTTTGTAGAAAATGACATCAACAAAAGTACGTGGGCATAATGTAAGGGATTCATGATATTAGGTTCAAAGACTGATATTATAATACATTATGATTATAATAATTACATTCAGTTTGCTTAAGTTATATTTGCATTGCTAAGATGTATTTAATTTAATATTCTATCGTCTGCTTTTATTTTAATATCCCAACAGAATATTATTGTTTACTCTTATTTTAATATTTAATTTAACAACTTATTTCTATGACAGAATAGTTTGAGTGTATTATTTTTGTTGTTAACATTGACAACTTTTTTGTACTTAATAATTTGCTTAATGTGGAATTAAAGAATCATTTGGAACTTGAAGAAAGTTTTTTCCCTTGATATCAATCGCTTCACTTGAACCTCTAGCGTGAAAGGATACTTACTTTAAGCTAATCAATATTCATCTTAAATAATTCTACTTTTTTGAGAACTTAATAGAGAAAAAAACAAGTTAGCACATGTTAAAAGGAAATTAGCAGAGCTAATTTCAAAATTTTATTTCCTTTTCCATTTTTGGGAAATATTTGAAACATCACAAATAATTGTGTATGAGCTATGCTTGTAAAATATTTCAACTTTATAATCTCTCAGTGTCTGAAATTGTAAAAGAGATTATTATAAAGACAAACTAGTATAAAGACAAACCAGTTACTCAAATAATTTAATATTTTTTAAATATTTTTTCAATGTTTATACAAAAGCCAGCGAAGAAAAAATAGACCATCATAGCTTTTTGCTTCACTTTGAGACTTAAACTGATATAAAAATGCAATGGTTAAATAAATCTTAAGAAATTAATTTTGATGTTCTGCAATAATGTATCAAGAGCTCATGAATCTAAAAAAAATTATATTTTTAAGTAAAGATACGGTAGATTAAAGCATATTAAACTTTCATCAAATTTCTTCAGGTGATCAGTTTTAACATTTTAGCAATCCCATTCATTATTTTTATTCCATTTGATACTTCTTTTTACTTTTATAAGTAGTTCCTTGAATTTGAAATAAAGTTTTTTATTTTGTTTTATTTTAATTTTGTTTGAATTTTTAAGGTATTTTTTCTGTTTTGATCCCGTTTACCCCCATTTAAGTAATTAACGAGGATTAAAATATTACAGCAAATTATATAAAAAAATAATTAAAAAGTTTGAGTATAAGCATTAAATCATCTATACAAGTTTTTGGATGATTAAACCAAATAAACTTTCTGTATTAAATCTTACAATATCTAATAAATGCATTAACGTTTTTATCACAATATATAAAATATTTACTACAGTATCTCATAAAAATTCATAGAAAGTGACTAAGGACATTGATTGATTAACTAATTATTATTATCATCGCACTGAGAAGCAACACGCGAGGGTTGCTGGCGACGGAGCTAGTATATTTGGACCTCGGTCAAGTGACGACGACGACATCTGAGCTGGCACCTTCCTCTCCAAGCTTTTCCACCATACCTATGGAAGGATTAGGAGATTTCAATAGATTTAATATGCATCAGCCCCACTACTCTTCATGTCTTTAGTTACATCACGGCGCAAACATATTATTCGATTTAAACAACTCCGGATGCGGGTCCGCGACCATAACCACTAGGCTACCACAGCCCCACGACTTAGAACAGGAGATGAGTGTTAATTGTAGAGATGCTTAATTCAAAAATACTTACCACTATATTAGAAGGAATTCAATATTTTTATCACTAGTTGATCTGTGATGTAATTGTTTAGCACAGTGAATAATGATACAATTTTATAAGTAGTTAAAATGTTTTAACCGCAGATAAGAGTATACAAAATTTCAACATAAGTTTGTTGATACAAATGAGTAGAATATTTTAACTATATCTAAATTTTAAAGTCTCATTATTCAATGGTTTCCAAAAATTTAAAGAAATCAAAAAAATTTGTGATTGTGAAATTTCTATTCTTTGGAAATTTATGAATTTTTTGAAATCATTAGACTAATAATGCTTCACAAATTTAATACACCTTATAAAAACCTCTTTATGAACTTAGTTTTTGTCTTGAAAATATTCAAAATGAAAAACTCATACCAAAATCATAGTATCTGAGTTCAATGTATGATCAATAGCAATGTGGAGTGATCAACAGCAATATATACTTCTAATACTTCTTCAGAAACTATACTGATAATTAATGATCAAAACGATGATGTTTGTTCACTCAGTTTGTTGGCACCAACTCATATAGTTTTGTCAATCCAAGTCAAAGACCCTGAAGAGATATAAATGATGGGTTAATTGCAGTAATACACTCAGGAACATTCAAAATAGCACACCAAAAAGAAAGCTTCGGATTGAACTGAAATTTATTACACTTAATGATACAGTTGAGATATTCACTTGATCCCAAAATCAAAACAATTAAACAAATACATAAAGAATAGAGAATTAGAAAAATACAATTAGAAAAATACATTGTTAACTTTAATAGTACGTCGAACCCCTTCCTGCTGCAATACCTGCCACAATGCTCTCCTGCATTGAGTTGATTAGACTCCGGATGTTGTCCTGAGGCAGATGGGACACAAATCTTAAACAGCTCCCTCCAAAACAAGCACAGAGTTACACATTGGTACCTTGCATTTTCGCTGGTCTCAAAAATTATCTATAAGGAAAAATTTAGAGAGCGGGCTGACTATGGAAGAGTTTGAAAATGTAGAAGAAAGTCTTCAGCTACTGGAGCTATAAACGTATTATGTTGCTGAAAATTACCCCTCGAAGACTATTTAAGGAAATGTCCCATATTTGATCGAAGAATGTTATCAACACTACGATGGCCGGTTAAGATTCCACATACTACAATTAAAGTGGACTGGTTATCATAGGCTAAGACCCCAGACTATAACACCTGCTGTGCGGGCAGTTTGTAGCACGGCAGTGTGGGTGGAATTGTATCGTTCATCAAGGAGCCTCTACAACCGGGCTTCTAAAATTAAGTTGAATAAAAATTCTGAAAACTAAAATCCAAAAAATTAAATTAAAAAGAAAAACATATAAAATGCCTAAAATAAATATTTAAGAATCAAAAGTTAAAATAAAGAAAATGAAAAATTATCAAAATTTCCAAAGGAAAAATCAAAATTTTTCATGAAGTACAACACACCACATATATTAAAATTACATGCATGGAATACAAAGAAATGACTACAAACTTAGAAATTTTCATAAGAGAAATATTCTAAATTTAGATACAAGATTTACTCACTTATAAATAACCAATGGATTATCTATTTGCAGTCATACAAACACTTGAAAAGAATAAGAAATGAGTCATAATAGTCGTGTAACCCAAAACAAATTATAACTCTCCACTTGAAAAACAAAAATTAATAAACATTGCCAACATGCCAATACTAAACTCTAGAATGAACCGTCAATAGTCAAAGACCCACATAGCATACATGGAATGGTGGAATTAAAAACTACTGTAAAAAATAGAATAGTTACACACGCGTAAAAAATCAGATAATTATAAAAAGAAATGATGAAAGACAAAAACAATTAAGCACGAAATTTAAAAATCCAAAGGTATCAATATAAAACAACGCCATCTAGCAAACAAATTCATAACTAAAAATAAAAAAAATTGAAAACAGCATATATATATATATATATATATAGAGAGAGAGAGAGAGAGAGAAAAGAAGTACTGGCAGTCCTACATGTGATTGTATCGTTGAACGAGTCTATGTAGAATACACGAGTACTTGCCGCACGATCCTTCGACCATCTCGTCTCGTCATCTATTGGTCGCTCCAGACTCGGTTATCCGCACGGGTGCCATCTCGTGTTCTCTGCTCCCAACATGTTCTGACATCACCCCCGAACGATCGTTCTGGTGAGCAACAAGGCACGTCGACCAGCATGTGGTTTTCCTGCTTATGATCAAGCCCCTCTCACACTCGATTAACTCTAGTAAATGTCTTCTCGTCGTCTACCTGGCATTCTTCCCTTTCTAAAGTTCGATAGACGGAATGTAATCCTTACGTTTATGAATCTTCCACTAAACGCCGGTTTATATAGGACCCACTTCCTGATTGCAGAGTCAACGCAGAGTGTGTGGTCATATGCATTGGCAACAAACTTGTATCACTTTCATATCAGACATCATTCAAGTACTTTGCAAAGTTTTTGCGATTGCAGCTCGCTTCCTTCTTGTTAAGCTGTTTTTATATTCTTAAGGGTACATTACCCTTAGATCATTCCAAATATGCTATATCGGGTTTAATTCCAGCATAAGTGCTAGCCAGCGTACACGCAAAATAGTTTCTCCCATAAGTGAACTTTATGTGGTCTATCTTAAGTTTCTTGCCGAATCAGAGAGTTTTCCACTACGCTTGCTTAGGTACAAGTAGTTAGATTCAAGAATATTGTATCTATGTAAGTAAGCTTTACCGGTGCCTCTTGGGACAATATACTGGTTAGTGTGGCCACCCAAAAAAACACTTGCCAACACATATACACAGTAACCACCAAATCATCCTCTGTCATAGGTATGACTGACGTATTAGCAGGTTATTTGACTGCCTTCATATCAACAATCTGTTTGAGTCACTTAACAAAATGAATCTGTATTCATCAGTAAAGAGTACAAACCTCCATTACTTACACTTTCATTAACATGTATGTGGGCGTAATGAAGATTTTTCATTTATTTAGAGCTGTGTAAGGGGTATACACAACCCTGGTATTCTTACATATAGCTTCGAGAAGGCTTTTGCACACTGTTGATCTAGGTTTCAGGCTTCCAATGGCTGTTACAAGAGAAGGTATGAGGTAGGTTAGAGCAACCGATCTGTGCTTCATTGGAATTATCTGCAAATAATTGCTATCCGCTACACTTATAACTTTATATCTTCCTCGCTGTACCTTCTAGAAGATGATTTTGTTCTTACAAACGCAATCCGCAGTTTATCAATTACAGAAAAACTCCTATTCCTTTATATCTTGCTACATAAGATTGACAGGGGCTCGAAGCTGTATACCTAATGTCCCGACATCGTAATTCTACAGATAAACGATTTCGAGTATCTATATCTAAAAATGGTTATTTCGAAATTTCACTGCGCAATATTTACTTGTAGATATTGCTAATACTTTTAAAGCTTGTTTTTGTTCACATGTCCAATGACTTTAACTGACAGTAGATCCATTAATTTTCATATGATATTCAAATGCATCATTTTTTCTCACGTATACTGCATGATTTGCACGAACATTTACTTATTTTGGAAGTGCAAATGAAATTTTTTCTGATTTATCCTTAATTTTGGAAATCTGTGCATTATGTACTTATTTTCGATTAATGGGATAAAAATTGGCCAATTTACGAAAGCATTAATAATTCCTCTTAGAAACACCAGTAACATTAACAATTCCATGATATTCATTCTAATGCAACTAAAATTTAAAAACATATTGTAGTTAATTTTTCAAAACAATGTTCTTATTAATTATATATAAAGTTATTTGAACAAATAACCCTACAGAAATATTTGAATTAGAAGCAGTTCTTTTTTCAAAAACAAATAATTAAAAAACAGTAAATTGTAAGTCTACTAACAGCTTATCATTTGTTTTATTAATTTCAATCCTTTAAGCGTTGATACTCATATACATTAGCAAATACAACAGTATAACTAGTTGTAACGAATTCTTTTTTTGGACAGTTATTATTATGCAAAGATTTAGAAAATAAATACAATGTTTTTTGTTTATTTTTTGACCATAAATTTCAATATCTATCAATCGATATATATATATATATATATATATATATATATATATATATATATATATATATAAGATTATTGGAAGAGATAACTAACAATTTAAGATAATTCTTGTTATGAATTATAGTAAATAAAAGTTTTATGTAAATTTTTATTTTAAGTTAGAAATATCAATAAATAGCAAAATCAAATAAATGTACGTGAAATATATTATTCTTATTAAACTATTATTGGTATTCATTTTTATTTGATTTAAAAATTATTTTCCAATACTTGCTTAAATTTAATTTCGGCATCTGTTTAGTTAAAATATAATCAAAAAAAGTTTTATAAGTAATTTATGATGAAAAGTATTAGTAAAAAAATTTAATTTCTTGAAATTTACTTTACAAATTGTATTAACATAACAATACCTTGTATTTGTACGGATACATAGAATAAATTGTTCATATTTATGGAAGTGTGTAAAATTAGGCAAATTATTTTTTTGAATTATTTCCATCTCTTCAAAATTTGACTTAATTCAGACTAGTCAGAAAATATCGGAGAATTTCATTAAGAAATAGCTCGAATTCTATAAAAGAAACTATGAAAATTGAATTAATTGAAGTCTTAAGAACATTTGCAATTCTTTTTCGTATCTGTATGTTTTCCGTCTGATTGTATGATTCAGTTTTCATTTTTGTACTAAATTTTTCGTAAGAATTAAAAAATAAAACCATTATCTTAATTTTAATTTCTCTTACTTCTACAATAAATCATCAAATAAAGGATTATTTAACCATAAAACAGCATGGCAATCAGTGTGACTTACTATTTCACAAATAATAAACATTTCTCTTTCATACGCATGCATTTTCTTTTCTAAAATTATATTTTACAATTTAAGAGAATGAGTGATGATTTCTTCGCAAAGTGTTTTTTAAGACTAATGGCAGTCTTAGATAGTTATTCGTAAAGAAGAAGTAGTCTATATACATATGAAAAGTAAATAATAGCAGTCTCATAAAAATTAGACAATATAAAAGTGAGCCAAGTCGTCTTGTAAACAAAATCGTATATTTTTCCATGATCAATTGGCTTTTTCCCGCTAACTTTAAAAAGTATTCAGTCTATTCAACAAAATAAATAAAGTTTTAAAGGATTTTTATGAAACGTTTTCCAGTATTATTAGAAATGAAATTTATCAGTATTTATTAAAATATTAGACAAATTAAAACTCTCCTCTCAAAAGGAACTGCTTTCGATTCCTGTTTTCAAGTATCAAAGAATAATCATATTTGTTTTTTCATTGTTAAGTTATTTTAAAGGATAATAATTAGATGAGTTTTTCCTATCATCCGTTCTATTACAAATTAGTCCTTTGATTATCCCCCAGTTCCATTATAAATACCTCCTAATTAATTATTTCAAAATTGTGTCTGATAGTGTTCTAGTAATTAAATTGCATATGAGAAGATTGGATTTTAATGGAAATAAAGATTTTTATTCATTGACAAATGAATTTAATCAAGAAATATTTGAACGTTTCTGAATTTTCTAGATTCATTTGTTGTCACAAAAATTAATATATATGTGATGTCTTTCAGGTATATAAATAGCCGGAATATTTTGAGAAAAAATGTGCCTCATAAAGTATTATCAATCTCGCTTGACGTTATATTTGATGTTGTTGTTATTCATGTTAATTAAGAGTTTATTGCTCGTAAAAAAGACCACACACAGGCATCATCATTGATAAAAATAGTCTATTAATTAAGATAACAGTCTCATAAAGCTAATTAATTAATTAAGATAACAGCTTTTTAAGAATATCTTATTTTTCATTAATAAATATAGAATATTTTTGCATCGAAACATGGATTACATGCATTATATTAAGTGCAAACCAAATTTAAACCCTTATTTCTATTTGAAAATCGTTTTCAGTTAAGAAATTAGAAAGAAAATATTTTCTGCAACCTAAATTAAAAATTTTATATATAATTTTAAAACATTTAGTATTAAATTAAATTAATTTTAAAGTTTTATTCAGGTTTGTGCAATTTTATATAACCTTTTAAAAATGAATAAAATATAAAAAGTTTATAAACATGTTGTCAAATTCAGGTAACATTAAAAAAAAACTGTAAAACGTCACCTTTTTTTCAATGTTTGTCAAAAACGATCGATGAACTCTTTTCAATCACCTTAATTAACTGAAATTAAATTCAAGAATTCCTCTCTTCATAGTGTATTATATCAACTGTTCTCACTATGATTTTTTTTTTCTTTTATTTCATTTTAACTTTATTTACTCAGTCGAGATTGTGAAGTTTTTATTGCACTGCGCTTTAAAATATTGAGGGTAAAATTTCTTTGAAACAATTTGAAAGGTTTGAGATAAAATAAATATTTTAATATAAAATTATATTATTTCTAAATGTGATTTTCATAAAATAATAAAAATTGAAATAAATTTCATAAAATATTGAATCAACTCCCCTTAGAGAAATCTCAAAAAAAATCTTCTTCTAGTTGTGGAAAAAAAATCTTAAGTGATTTGTGTTTTTTTATTTCATTTCCAATATTTTAACCTAAAATGCTGTCTAAAATTTAAAGGCTTTAGTTCAACGTGATTTATACGAAATTTCTTGCAACTTTTTTTCTATGAAACAACTTGAAAGCTTTAGGATTTAATACAAATAAGTATTGGAATTGAAAATTATATTATTTCTAAATGCAATCTGGTAAATCTAATATACTATCAGTTTAAGATTTGAAGTATTTGCATTTTTTTAGCTTGACTATTTTGATATCATAATCAACATTTCAATTCAAAGAAATATATTTTTTGCCACAATAAAAGAATTTAATTCGGGATAATGTTATGCAAATTATGAAACTTGGATATTTATAAATTTTATGTAAAATATTTGTTTAATTATTAACAATAATAGAAATGAAAATATAATAATTATATCAAAAATAAAATCGAACATAAAATAACAGTGAATAAACATGAAATTAGGTATGAGATTGCATCATACAAGATTCTTTAATTTCAACTAAAGAAGTTTATATGTTAAATATATTTTAATTTCGTATTCAAAATTTATCGTTCACGTAGGATTAGTTTATTACATATTTTTAGTTCAGGAGGATGAAAAAGTACAAAAATGTTTAGTCTATAACAATGCAGCTTGCGTATATGTAAGAAAAATATAGGAAATTTATAATACAGCAAATTCTCGTTAAGTCGTATTAATTACAATCATATCCTGTCCGAGATATTGAAATTCAATTTTATCCAGATAATGGGAAAAAATAAAATAAAACATACTCAATAAAAATCATCTTGAAATTGAACAAATCAAATATAAATCATTTTAACTGAAGATGAAGGCAACAAAAGTAGAGCAACAGAAGAGCACTTAAAGTTGTTTCATTGCATTTTCCATTTAGATAATGTAAGCACCATTTGCTATTTGTCAATAGTGTTAAGAGCTGAAACTGAGGTTTTATTGACTTTGCAGAGAATATTTATAAAGTCCCCTTCCTCTACTTTCTTTTCATAGATTCACAGCTGTTAGACGACTTCAGTAACGAAAATTAATTTTTAAAAATACATGAAGGTAAGAAATAAATATTTGATAAAATGAAATTTGCAGATTGCTTCTTGGATTTAAAAAACCAAACAGACAACAATATTTGCGATTAAATAAAAATAATATAAATGTAAAATATCTTCAATTCTGTGTCATCCGGAGATCCTAGTTAAGGGGGTCCAACTTATTAGGGTTTTACTATTGATTGTTGTTGAGTTAAAATCAATAAATAACAAAGAAAAGCAGCCAGACAAACAATCATTAACACACTTACAAATTATTATTATTATGTATTAACTATTACACAGTATTACTATTATTTATTAATTATTGCAATTATTTATTAACTATTACAAATTATTATTATTACTTATTAACTATTACAAATTATTACTAATAGTATCTTACAAATTATTAATTAACTAATATAAAGTGAATTTTTAAATGTATTCATAAATAAGACATTTTATTAAAAGATCTTCTGAAAGAAGTATTTCGTACTATGAATAAATCAGACAAAATACTTGAATCTTGCTTTCTTGCTTTCTAATAAGTACATCAGAGAATAAAAAAAAGAAAGAATTTGGATTTTTTTTTCACAAACGCCATATTGGTTTTCTAATTATTGAAAGAGTTAAATAAAAGTAAAGACATTCAGAATAACTACTTAACTATCCCATTGTTCTCTTTCATGCCCTAAAGTTCTTTAATAAGATTTGTCTGGAAGAAAAGGGCAGAAAAAACACTATTAAATTAAAATGCTTGTTTAAAAAATAAAACAATGCTCTGAAATTTCTAAAATATAAAATTACTAATCCTTCAGAGTTTTAACAGTGTACAATTACACAATGACTCACGCTAATTAACTTCAATTACATTGAGATACAAAATCAGTCATTATATATAAGAAATACGTGATAAAGAAAATTACTGGCCGTGTCATTTTCATTTTATGCGTAATCCTTTTAATATTTCTTTATTAATAAAAGTGTCAAATTTTGGAAAGTATGACCCTCTATATCAGAAAATAATTTTACTGGGTAAAGGCATTCCGTTGTGTAAGAAACAAAAATGGTAGTTAATCACTTTGACTGTTTTTTCGTGCTTTAGAAATTAAAAATTAATGACATCAATTATTTAACGAGGTAAAAAGGCAGTGGCACCTTTTGTTGATAAATGATACAATAATCACTTAAGTTGCAGTCATTCACATCCACGTTTTATTCAGAAACTGAGAAAGAGATTTAACTTGATAAATTAAGTCGAAAAAAATATAGTTTCCGGTGAATGTTGTATTTAAAAAGTTTAGCCTCATTAAAATGAAACTAGTAACATAAGTAAAAATTGCACCATATTTCAAGCATTTTCTTTTTATTTTGTCAAATATTCTTGTATTTGAAGCTAAGTTAAAAATTTATTTCATTTTTATTATTTTAGATTATAAGTAATGTGACATATCCTCTAAGCACAAATGAAATATCATAGTTATTACACAGTCCAGTCAGAATGCATGACGGTAATTAAGTAAAGAGTAGATAAGCTCATGCTTCCATTCATAATTGCTATATTAGTTTTTATTCAATTGAATACTTATTTAAATATTTATAGAGACCAATATTATAAAATAATACTTTATAACAAATAAAATAAAATCGGGAATAATGTTTGAAGGATTCAAAAGTTTAAACATGCATTCAACGTTTTTTATAACAATAAGTAAGCGTTATAAAATGGAAAAAATACTGGAAATTACTAAGGCAGAGCTTTGATAAAACATGATGATTTAACATAATACTATGAAGCTTAATATAGAAAATAGCTAAACAAGAAAAAGTTGAAACCTCTAATGGTACAACTAAACCTAACAGTTCCCCAAGGAACCCTCAAAACTAATGATATTTCTAGGGGTACGGAGAGGAGAAACCCAGAAAATAAGTAAGGCTTTCCCTTAAAATAAGAAAAGATTTCGGCATTATGTTGTTACTATTACTTTAATACTCGTGCGCAATGAAAAACACTCGCTATAACGATAAAATATGAATAAATGCTCGTATATACCATCGAAATCTGATTCAGGGCTATTTCTAAATCCGATTTGATCATTCACATTAAAATATGAATTATTTTAAATGCAAACTAGATTTATTTGTTTGGACTTACATATTTGGTATTAGTTTACTGAGAATATAATTGCATTATCTCATGAGCATCTTAAATACTTATTTTACAGGTAATTGTTAAAAATTACCCATCAATTAATACAATGTTCATAAATTATCATCACAACATCATCTAATCACGTTAATAATTATTTATTTTTTTCCAACGGTCTTTAAAAAATTATCATAAATTTACAACCAGAATAATACATAAGTATTTTACTGGAGTAAAAATGTTTTTTGGCTATGAAAATAGAAATTAAATGTACAGACTGTACTCCAATTCATAGATTTAAGCCATTTCTAATTTTCAGCCTTACTTCATTTATTAAACTGAATGTAATACTCCTTTTACATCAAATGCTTCGACCATATCTCATAATTACTGCACTTGTATTTAGATCAGAATATATAAATATTTTACAGAGAATGTTTTTAAGTAAGATAAAAACTTTTATAAAAAAATTTCTATTTTCTGGGAATAAAATTTCTTTTATTTTGTACGTTTTAAATGAAATGACAATTTAATTTTAACAATTAAAAAAGAATAACTTGTAATTTTTAATTTTATTATTTCTAATAAAATAAAAAATGTAATGTGTTTCAAAATTTTTTAAAAAAATTTCAGTTAGTCTCTTATATTTTACCCTAAAGAAAATTAGGTACACATTTCTGATACAATTGTGAATTCTATGAGAAAAATAAGTCAAAATTACAAATTTTTAAATGACAAAATTGTTCGCATGGCATCAATGTACTATGAAAATCTTCAATGTAAAGTCAGATTTTTTCAGTAGGAGAACGGACAGATTCACTCATACATTCTTTCACGGACATACTTTATTCCTACTCGAGTAAGGAGTAAATTTTGCTACATTTCCTTGAATCTTACATAAAAAAGGACACAATCAAAAACTTTCTTCATTAATGTGTCACATAAATTACTAATAATACACAAGAAGACACGTTTCAATAACGAATAATATCGCATCATAACGAAATACAGCATACAAGAACGTTATTGATTCAATGTAGAACACTGTTTGTAGATCAAAGAGAAGGAACATCAAATATCAGGAGTACAGGCTCACAACAAAACTTTTATTGCTTTTAGAAAAGTTTTTAAGATACTTCCTTGATACTTGATTACTTAAGGCCACTAAACAAAATCTGGACTAAGGCATGGAATCCAATACAGACTTGGTAAGTGAACCACAGTCTATTAATATTACGTTGTAATTTATAAACATAATGTTCATTGAAAAGCTCTAATTATAATATACATAGATTCAACATATTTAAGCGCCATAAATATCGAATTATTGTTGCTAAAATATTAATGTAGAACAGTAAATTTGATATAAAATAAAAATGGTATTAATAAATAATAAGCCTTTGAATTCTAGTTTGGTATAAATAATTTTTTGAATTCAACTATGAAACTTAATTATTAAAAAGTAGTTGAATTTAATTGCACACTTTAAATATATCTTTATCATTAGAAATGAATCAAAAAACTATGAAATTAACTCTTTTTACTTGATTATCTCAAATAATTCACTTTATCTCATATTTTCAAAATTGTAACCTAATTGTTTCAAAATGATAAAATTGCTTCAAATTTAAGAAGTAATTATCCCCTTTTTCATAAATATATCGTTGTGTAACATAAACTACTCACCAAAAATGTGTTTATAATGCTGCACATTTATCCTATATAATACATCTAAGGAAAACCGCAATTTCAGGCAAAGAAAATCATTTTTTTTGTGTCAAATAGAGGTTAATATTCATAATCCTGTTCATTTTATTTCATCCTTTCAGCATTCATCAAACGTAGGGGTAGCTTAAAAATCTAAACTACATTTATTTTATAAACGTCTACTTATTTTAAGGAAAAATCCTTTAACAAAACAAATGACCAAAGTTAGCATTTAAATATTGATGTTGTTTAAGTAACATCAATCTAAAAATAATATTAAGTTATAATACATAATTAAGTTAATAATATTAAATTATAAGGTATTATTAAGCTAATAACATCAAGTTATAATATTAAGGAATCCTTGAGTAAAAATGGAATACTTCGTATTATAATAAAATAACAGAATATGACTAATTATCATAAGAATATCTTTGAAATGTCTTATAATTTTCCTTTATTTTCAAAATCAATACTAGTAGCAACAGCATATATCACAAGCTCGCATACAAAGTACAATAAATATACATACTTCAATTCATTTAAAGTAAGAAACCATTCAAAATGACTCGAGATTAACTTTTCTGATATATACCATATACGCATTGAAGGAGGAAAAAATGTTTTTATTATAAATTAGAAAGTTTTTTTTTTTTAGCCAATGCATTATCTTTGAAAGTTATTTCCATAATGATAACATCTCATAAAAAGCTTCTCGCTGCAATAAATAGAGAAAGGAATAACACATCTAAGCCATATCGTTTTAATTAAGACAATTGAGAAGAATTACCGAATTTCTATTTTTTCTATTGCTAATATTAATTGAATTCTCGCTAACTAATATTTTGTTTTTTAACTGAAAAAAGTCATTTTTTCTCTTTCGTTACAAAAGCAAAAATTTTAGCTTTCTTAATTCCAATAGAAAAAATAAAGGCTTATTCGTAAGTTCATTATTTGATGCTTGATAACACTCTTAGAGAAAAAGTACTTCGAGAACAAAGTAAATAATAAAAACGTAACACTTGATTAATGTTTCGCTTAAAATAAAAAAAAAATTCGCTCCTTTTTTATCAAAAGAAGCGTAAGGTTTATCATTATCATTTCATATTTAAATATCCGTTCTTTCAAAAATATCAATAAATGAATATTTTTTTGCTTACGTGCAAATTCGTTGAATTTGACGTAATATTCTTTGCTGCTGTGAAAGATATGATTAAAAATGCACAATATTATCTGCTACGTATTATCAAACTATTTTAAAATTAATTTAATAATTCATTGAAATACAATTTAAAGATATTATTATTTAGAAATTTTTATAGACGGGTGCAGTTGATAAGTGTTAAAGAAACATGTTAATGTTTAAATATAAACTTTCCTATTTCTCATTTAGTAACTCTACTTTGGCACGATTAAAGGATTTGAATTTTTTTAAAAAAATATCTTCACCTTTTCTAAATACCGATACCATGAAAACTCCTTAAATTGCTTTAATTTCCTCTTAGATTTATTTTTTTTTTTTTTTCGTTTTTATTTTCAGTCGATGCGTAAAAATTGGCTTAAAATTAAAATTCAAAAATTATACAGAAAAAAATTTCATTCATTTTTTTATTTCCAGAAGTTAGTAAACACAGTATTTATGTTATGATTTAGCTTTTTTCATCCTATATAAGGTTTAATTTGTCTTAATATTAATTAATATATATATATTTATAAGTAAGAACATGTATTAACTGCAGCATTGTAATCAAAATTTGAGCAAAATTGTTACTGAATCGGAAAATTTTTAAGACAAAATATTAACTATTGAAAGAGAATTTTCATCTGAATAATAAAGCTTTAATTTCATCAAAAACCAACATATTTTTATACGAAAACTTGTCTCATATATTTAGAAATCTAAAAACGTAACTTTACTTACAGAATTATTAATTATTACATGCAAATAATCCTTTTAAGTATAGAAGATTGATTTGATTGTTTTTTTAACGTCACACTAAGAAACAAAGTGAAAAAGCAATTAATGGCAAACCTAACAATTTTGAACCTCAGTCAAGTGAGGATAATTACACCTTATACAAATTTCCACACCACGCCATGAGTGGACTTCGAGCCTTGACATAATATCGTGCATCAGATCGGCTACACAGTGGGTCCTTAGTGGCAACGAAACTCGAATCCATGTTTCGACAGAAATGAGGCCGGGCGCCAGCTCGTGACCTTGACCACTCAGCTACCGGGAGTTACAGCAAATATGGTCTTTTGAAAATTAACCGCCCATTCTCTATGAAAAAACACTTATATTTTGTTTAACTATTTCAATGTACATAGTTTTAAGAAATATCTTAATGCATAAATTTTATATTTTCATTTGGTATCTGTTATTAATTTTCAATTTTGTTCACGGTGTTCATAATATTCTTACTCATAATATTAAAAATAATATATTGACTGTTTCTTACTTATGTTATTGTAATCATGTTCTCGAGAGCTTCATTTATTGCAAAGCTATCGGAAATAATGCCGATGCTTTCATTACAATTCAAAAAGAAACACTTTGATGAGGGGGATATTCAAAGTTACTAGGAATGCTCCTTTGCATTCATCTATATTATCCCACAGGAAAAGTGCTAGTAATCAACTATGAAATAGTTTATATATTGAGCTGTGTTTGATATTACTTCTGTTTTTCATTGTTCAATATCCAAGTATATACGTATGTGTATTCCTTGTAAAGAACGTTAAAATCTCTATTGCACGTAAAAGGAATTGAGAGACGTGAAATTCAATCCAGCTTCGTTTGTAGGATGAATGGAAAAGTTATAAGAAAATGAATTGGTTACTGCTCTTTGCTTTATTTAGATACTGCAAACTTTAAATAGTGGAGAGGAAACTATATATTTTTAATTAAACCTTGAAAGGTAGTTAATATTTTTTGTAATAAATTTACTAACATATTATATTACACCACGTTTATTTCATTGCACGCCTTTTTGACTACCTAAAAGCATTTTTATGAAAAATATTATTGGAAAAAATCAATCTAAATCTTTGTTTATTTAAATGGTATATGTATAGTAAACAAAAATTAATAAAGTGATTAATTAAAGTTAAGAATCGTCTTTTCACGTCATAAAATGATTAAAAATCATTTATTCTTTAATAAATGAAAATTCCTGCTATATTGGTTCGTGTTGAGATCTGGTATTTTCCCCGGTTTATTTTTTTAAGGAATAGACAAGTCTAGATGATAAGTACTCAAAAGAAAATTAATGCTCTAAAATTTTTGACTTAATGATTATTATTTATCTGTTTAAAAAAATTCTTATTATTAAGCAACATGGGACAGGTGTGAGGTATATTGCTGGTTTAAAATCATTCATTATTTTGCAAACATACCTTTCCTTAGTGATATAGAATATGTGTTAAAAAGCACCCTGCTTGGGCTCTTACCATAAATAAATATAAATTTTTACTCATTTTGATTCTGAGAAAAGAGAGAAAAGCTTCAATTCCTTTTTTTCCCAAAATATATCCTTTTTCTAATGCTAACAACATTAAAATTTATTTCTTTGAAAAAGACTTGAAATACCCTCAACCAGAAAATATATAGCTAAAAAGTCAAATTTAGGCATTCTCCTTCCTTCAAGAGACGAAACATATGATCAAAATTTTAGACAACCTAAATAAAATAAGAGAATTCTGGAGAAGAAAAAAAATGTGTCACTGGAGAGCTCGATGGAAATAAACATGAGAAGAGAGAGTCTGAAAAGTCTTGTGTGTTTGATATTGCACTGGTTACTTTTGTCAAATAAAGCGACATAGCTATACGATAGGGAGTTGCTATTCATCATGCCTCAGTTGAAGCGTAAAATGCGGGGGGCGTGGTTTTGATTAATGACTTCAGTTCTCCTTTAAAGGCTTATACCATTTGCTTCAATCTCAGAGAGGAACTTCTCTCTAGATAACGTACATTCATTATATCAGTCCTTTTAGGAATTCGCAGGCTACTCTAAAGTCTCCTGTTTCCCAGATTTATCATTCCTTAAGAAAGAAAATCTAACCCTAAAGGCGGATAATGAATTGATTTTGAATATAGCCACAAACTTCAGCAGATATAGGTTTTTTCTCTCCCCCCCCTTCCTCTTAGGAAAATGCGTAATACATCACTTTAATAGCGGTACCGTCAGGGCACTGTAGATATCTTGACTTCCCATTCAGTTGGTAAAATTTCAGGGAAAGTTTCAAGCAGAAATTTTCAATGACAGAGGACGGCCAAGTTGAGGAAAATTAAAACTGGAACGGAAGATTATTCCGTTTCTTTTTTGCGTTCTAATCGAAAAACTTCGTTGGTGTCTAAGAAATGGGACTGTCGTTTTAATGATATATTTCATATCTGAGATTTTTAAATCAGGATTCTGGTCGAAATGTTATATTAAGTTTTAAAATATTCTAGAATGATTGATTTCGGTTTTTCCAAAAGGGAGGAGACTTCTTTTAATTGACCTTCAATCACTTAAAGATCAATTTATTTAGATGAGCAAAATGATGAACCTTCGGTTTCATTTTTTAATTCTGCAACATAAATAGCTTATCTTTTGTAGAATAGAATTTCAAAAATAAATAAAATTTGCTTTACTAAATCGATTTGCGTTCTTAATATTCCTTGATAAAATTCGTAAAGTATGATTTCACATTTATATTTTATTTTTATATAAAGAGTAGTTTTTTCTGTTTTGTTTATAGACTTATTTCGATGCTTCTCTGAAAATCAAATACATATTGTCTGAATATTTTAAAAGTTAAATGACTTCATTACAACTAATATAAATCAAGGTAGAATAAATAAACCTGCAACCTTGTCCCGACAAAGTGATTACAATACTATTATGTGTAATTTTTTCACACATCATGATTTCAACTTCTTAACTATTAGCAAATATCGCTGGTTTTGATAACAAGTTAGAATCTTGCTTAACTTACATTTGAAATAAGTAATGATTAACAATTAAAACTAAAATAGGTCTTTTGGGGAAGAAGTTGTGTTATTCAAAAGTCTTTGGAAAATGAAAAAAAAAAATAACTACTAATTAGCAGCATGAAAACTCTGAAAAATTGTTTTTTATTTAATAATTTGCGTTTTTAGATAGAAATAGAAATAAATTTGTATTTGGCAAGAAAAGGCACGTTGTTTGATAACTAATGGATATTAATTTGATGAGGGTATTTCTCTTTAAATATTCAACATCAATATGTATTTAAAATATTCATTAACTCTAGAACTACATATTACTCGACATGCTTAATGGAGCTTTGCTTAGAATGGCTCAGAGACACCTCGATCACTCTTTTAAGGCTTGTTCTAGAAGACTACCCTCCTGAAAAATAGTACTATTCCCTTGTTTATATTGATTCAAACAATTAAATTATAGCAGATAAAATTTAACACACATATATATATAAAGTACCAAAACTTAACAGGTTTACGGGGTGCATAAAGTCAAAATAATGAGTATAGATAATAAATAAAGTAATAAACAAGAGAAAAAAATGAGAATCATCTAGACCAAAAAAACGGCGAAATACTATGAAACGGTTAAAACTTGTATACATGTTTACAAAGACTTGCATACATTCTCAAAATATAAGTTTCTACATACACATTACATTATTTTAAAGAAAATATTTTTATAATAATGGCACAAAGGGAAAATCCTTTACCATACTACTTATGTTTAGATGTTTGTTACCGATCATCTTACAATTATTCTAATTAATTTAAATGAAAAAATGAAATGAGCTAGAAAATATCAGCAAGTAATCAGCCGTGCCGCCACTAAAATCTATATTTCAATCATATTCGAAGCCAGAAATCCAAAAAATTTATTGTGATTGTTTGTCATGTAATATATTTATAATACACATAAAAATATTCGCCTGACCTTTAAGAATATGCTTCATTTTGCGTCTAAATAATAATATGCAATTCACTAAGAAAAGGCTTCCTTAGAAAATCTTCAAAATATATTCAAAATTTAGTCTTTTTAAATTGAAGTATTCTTCGAAATCTTTCTTTAAGTATTTTAAAAAGGAAATAAAAATTTATGACAAATGTCTTTAGGGCACAACTCGATAAAGAGCCGGTTTTTAGCACCCTTTATTCAACTTTCAGTTTGATGAATATCGTCAATATTTCTTTCAGGAGTTACACAAACTCCTTAAGGTAATGAAAAAAAAAGAAGAAATATAGTTTATTTTATCCAAAATTCTTTGCATGTAACTCGGATTGCTTTTTTTCTATTAAAATTTTTCAGAATCTGTTCAAAAGAAACTAAATAATTGTTTTACAAAAGAAAAATTCGTGAGTAATTAAAATTCGAATTACATTATTCGAAAAATTAACGGTTTCAACTTTCTACAAATTTTGTAGCTTAAGAACATTTGAACTTAGTTCTTGGTCCTCATATCAGAGCTCATGCACAATTTAAATACATTGAACTTATAGTGTCCTATTCATTAAAGACAAAGATTTTAATTACAGGATATACTCTTAATGCATTTTTCTTAAATCTAGAATTTTATTGCTCTTGCTTTTTTTTGAGGAAAATGTATAAAAAAAAACTGCAGTTGCTATGTTTTTTGTTTTACATTTTAATAGTACTATATGGTAAGAAGGGAAAGTACAACTTAAAAATTTTAAATACAACCACAATTTATATCTATTTGTAAATTTGGATATTTATTCTTTCATATTTTAATTACTACTCTAAAATTTTCGTAGGAAGTTATAAATGCATATATAAATAGAAAATGTTTGTCTTTAGTTTATTGTCAAAACACTTAATGCACTGATGCTGATATAATAAATACACGTTAAAAAATTTAATGAAAAAAACAGTACTCTGAAATTTGTAATTAAAATGGAGATTATAAATAGTCATTTTGTAGAATGTTAATTAATGATAATTATAATACAACGTTAGCAAAAAGCAGAAATCTTTAAATTTACATACTTTTTTCCAAAAATTGCTATACTTAAATTACGCAAATTAATTATTGAAAGGCTTTACTTGTATTAGTAAAATAAAAATGTGTTTAAATTACCTCATAAAAGGCATTTTAAGGAATACCTCCCTCGGCATTTATGCTCTAAGGCAGTAATTGGTAGCACATAAGAGTTTCCAATATGTATCTCCATAAATGAAATACTTAATTCAATTTATCAGTTATTTTTTCCAAGGTAATTAGATCAATTTCCGATTATTAACTTAACTAAAATATGTATTATAAATATTTATGTTTAAGGAGGGATCAAAAATAATAATGAGTAGTTAAAAATATTGTTACATGACATTCTAAAATTAAAGGAAGTTAAAGAAAAAAATTAATATCTTTTTTTTTATAACACTACATTTATAAATTACACTAAACATTAGGAACAAAGTATATACAAGAGAGTTAGTATATCTAAATAATCTATTTAAAACGGAAAAGGCTTATTATGAGAAGTAATTCTGAAATTTTATCAAATAAAAAATCATTTGTTGTTAAATAACATCATATTGAACAGGGATACATTTCCCTTCTTATGTGTGACTGAATGCCACAGAACAATATTAATAATTTCTTGTAAATATATTTAGTACTGTTATCTGCAGTAATGAAAAACTTATTTTGCTTGAAGAATTGCAAATTCACAGTTCACAGTAATTCCATTTATGAAATAAAGAACCATGCCCTAATGTTAGAATTTTTATTCAATGTTAGCAAAGATTAAACACTTAATTTCATTTTTAACTTAAGTTTGTAATACCGGATGGTTATGACTTAAGTTAAAATATTCAGAGGCCTACAGAACCTGTTCTCCTTATCGGATTTCGGTGAAACTTGGAATATATGCTATATGGACCATGGGAAAAGATTTCTACAATAAAAAAAATTAGAACAAATTTTGACCATCAGATGGCATTTATTGAATATTCTTTATGCAAATCCGTAAAACCTCTACATAAAGTTGCAGTCATAGCCAAAGAATCATTCAGCGTGCGTTTGCTATCGTTAATCATGCCCTTACAAAAAAAAAAAAAAAAAAAAAAAGATCGAGCTTTACTGGAAAAACTGTTTTATCTGAAAGGCAGCAACCGCTTAGCTGCTCTGCGTGAATATCGTCGTTTACATGATCTGCGAAAATGCCCCATATCGAGGATTGGTTTGAGGAAGATGATCATGACATTCGAAAAGACTGAAGATTTGAATGTGCTGCCCGGAAGAGGATGGAAACCGTTGGTCCGAAATTAAAACTGTCGAAAAAGTCGCTACTGCTGTGGTTGAATGAGCCTCCAGTTCCATCTATTCTTCAGATGGGGCAAGTGGTCGATCAGTGTCACGCGAGTTGGAGTTTCCGTAGTCGACAGTACGAAAAATTCTGTGATACATTTGAAAATGGTATCCGTATAAGATCCACGTGATGCAAACACTGAAACCTCAAGATCATAAAACACGCCTTGAATTTGCTTGGCGATTTTTTGCAAGAATAGAAGTTGATGACACGTGGCCTTGGAAAATTCTGTGGTCAGATGAGGCACACTTTTTTTTAGATGAAGCTGTGAATAGTCGAAATTGCTGCATATGGGGTACTTCACCTTCTAATGTCCTGCATCAACAACCACTGCATTCTATTTACTTGACTATTTGGTGTGGATTTACTGCTGAGTTTATCCTCAGACCTTTTTATACTTTGAAACTCTCACTCCACTAGGTCCTGAAAGATGCTCTGTCACGAGTGCACGGTACAGTGAACTCCTTCAACAGCAGATCATTCCTGCTTTACAGGAATGACAATGTTTGCAAACCACTATCTTTATACAAGATGGAGCAACTCCTTACATTAGGCACCAAGTCAAATTACTTCTAAGTGCTAAGTTTGGCCATAATCGTGTAATATCCAGACATTTTCCGGAAGCATGAACCTCTCGTTCACCCGACTTAAATCCCTGTGATTTCTGGCTATGGGGATTTCTAAGACATTGTGTTTATAGAGGAGGAATTACGACGTTACCTGATTTGATAGCTAGCATTAGCGACTTTACCTGATTTGATAGCACCATGTGGATGAAATTCCTCGTGGATTGCTTCGCGCTACCAATGAAAACGCTATAATTTGCTTTCAACATGTTATTGATGTCAATGGAGCACATATTGAGCATATTCTGTAAGTGAATAAATTTTAACAATTCTAACATATTTTTTGTGCGTCTTTGGGCACCACTTTTCCTCCTAGTGGTCAAAATTTGAACTATTTTCTAATTGCAGAAACCTTTTTCCTATAGTCCATATAGTATATATTCCACGTTTCATCAAAATCCAATAAGCAGAACGGGTTCTACAGGCCTCTGAATAGTGTAACTTTAATAATAACCACCAGGTTATCCAAAAGCTTATACCATTAATAAATCAATTCTATAGCAATTAATTCTTTTTTCTAAAAATATATCATAAAAAATAATTATTATTTTAAAGTTGTAGAATCTTTAAAATGAAATCCGTTTACATTTAAAAATTTCCTTTGATACTTTTCTTATATTTTACAAAAAGAATTACTCATATGTAAAATCATATTATATTATTAATATTTAGAACAGAAGATATATTTTAAATAAAAGTGTAATTCTTATTTGTTATGCAGCTTTCATATTTTAATAATCTAATAATATAATTTTGAATTCATTTATAAAAGCATAAATAATTATTTTTAATTACATTTTCATAAATGTTCCTTTTTTTTACTTTTTCGACTTCATATGAAAAATACAGGTAGTACCAAAAATATATATGTAAATAATAAACAAGGTTCTTTTTGTCTATATCATTTGCGTGACCAATTTATGATATAGGCATCAAAAAATAAAAAAAAACCATTTTAAAGATGTATTACAAAAATTTTATTGTATATTTAATCATTAAAACTTAAAATTTATTTGACAGTAGTTAATTTGTAAGGACACAAGAATTTGTTTTTCAAATTATCAATCAGTAACCAAGCCCTCGTTGTAACTTTATGTTATTCATCACAGCGTTTTTAGACTAGTCATTAAGGAGCTGAAACTCTTGGTTTCTTTCTAATAAGCTAGAATCAAGTGATTTTTTTTAAGTATTCTTGCTCATTTATTTTGTAAATGTATTCAGTGAGAAGCAGGTATTTGAAAAAAAAAAATAGCTCAGTTTTTCAAATGGTTGAAAAAAAGGTTTCCGTGTAATGTGTAGTAATTTCGTATAAGAAGAAAAAAATTATTTATGGAGAACTTAATTTTTGAAAAAAAAAACTTATGATCGAAGATTTAGACATACAATTCACATTAGTTTTTACTACAATCTTTGATTAAGTTACCTTTTCCGAATCAAAATGAAAGTCTTTTTTTTTCTCCTTCAGTTTTTTTAATAAATTTTTTTTTTAAATATTTTTTGAAGTTTTGGCCAGTTTTTCGAAGATTTTTTTTAATTAAAGAGAGATTTTTTTCTCTATTTTCCTGGCTAGCAATTAGTATTTCGCAATATTCTTCAGTTGTTTATTCCATTTCCCCTACTCTGTGAGAATGATTGAAGTAGTATGCTTACATTAGCATAACTTAAACGGTACTTTACTCAATTTTGCAGTAAAATGTCTTTAACTCACACTTTCTCTTAGAATTCAATTACAAGTTTGCCAAAGAATTAGATTGCGAAGCGGACGCTTACACCCTTCTAGAGACAAAGGCAGAGAATTTTTTTCTCACTCATTTTTTTCATGACTATCTCTTTTAATGTTGCCTCAAAAGAAAACCCTCCACTGAATTTTAATGCTCACATCTTGAAGATATTTTTTACCCTTTAATTGTAATTTTTTTTAATTATTTTTCTTTGTTTTTACTCGCCATGCTGACTTTTACACTTTTTCTCACACGACGTAGCTTAATGTATTAAGTTTTTCACTTGGTGGTCTCAGCGTTTTCTCCGTTAAGGAAAAAAAATAATAAAAGAATATATCAGGAGGAAGGAGTGAAGAATTTTAAGCGGGGGGCTAGGGAAAATTTACGTTCCTCAAGCGTGTCATGTTTTTTTTTTCCTAAAAAGAAGCAACTCCGTTTTCTTTAGATCAACAAGTTGTTTCAGTCACGCTTTTTGTAGATTTCAGAACGTCGTTAAATCAAGCATGGCTAAGAAGTAACGTTATGTGAAAATTCTAAATTGTATAATAAAAGGCAATGCATCTTATTTTAGTAACATTTTTAAACTGCACTTTACGTGTAAAAATGTTATCCTGTTGAAATTTTTTTAAAAAAAAATACTTTAAACACATCTTAAAATATTATATACAAATATCTGCGAATATCATCCAAATATTACTTTTAAAACTATATTTTTATATAGTACCACATTTTACTTTATTTCTAAAACTTGTTATAATTTTCTTTCGTAAAATAGCAAACCTCACTGAAAAATATTAAAAATACATAAATATCATGTAATGATGTTATTCGCATATTTTCTGAAAATTATTCTTTACAAAATAGTTTTGTTAGGAAATGTATATTTCCATTAAACAGAAAATTATTGTATCAAACAACACTTTTAATAAAGAACATTATGTAAAATTCCATACCTGTATATTTTCTTTTCAATACTATTCAAATAACATTTTGAAATTATGTGCTTAGTTTCATGATTACATTATAGTATGCTTTTCTCAGTAGTAATTATTCCTTACGCTATTTTAAATAATGATTTATATAAGGTATAATATAAACTCTGGCACATATAAGGCTCTTAACACAACACGTAACTGAAAATATACAGATAACTATGTACTATCTGATTCATTATTCATCTTAAGTTAAGGACCATTAAAATTCTTAACATATATTATTCTTTGCATGCTTACAACTTTATTGTCTTCGCTTTTCAAATATAAGCTATTACGAAAGGATGTTCAAAAATTTTAATTATTACAAAGAAACAACCGAGAGGTAACTGGATAAATTTTATTCTGCATATTAGTTGATCTTTTGTACATAATGTTGTGAAATTGTTGCCATTAATGTTGATGTGTTAGGTTTCAGAAAGCCGTAGATGGAAGCAACCTACAACATCGTAAAATTTTAATTATTATCCCGAGATATCGTTAAGTGTAAATTATTACTCAAAAATAATTCAAATAGAAACTTAATTTTTATTTATTAATTCTGAAGACTTATCTACTTATTCACCATTCATCATTATACATTTCTCACAGCATTTCTTGACCTTTGAAAGGTCATCATTGCAGAACTGAGCAGATTGACCTCTATCTTCACCATACTGCGGGTTACTGCCTTCTACAGCTTCCTGAAACCAATCATATCGATATTTATAGTTGTGATACGCAACATTATGTTCGTAATAATCAATAAATATGATGAATGAATTTTATCCAGGTTTCTCCGTTATTTTTAGTAATAATTAAAACCTTTACCCCCTTATACGCACTCTTCATAAGATAATATAAATTAATTGAAATACTTCTAATTTTTAAGAGATTGAAGCATTTGGCTAGACATGATCTTGAAATTTAATTAAGCATTTCATGACAGTAAAGAACAGTCAAGAATTGTTAACAGCGCTCTATTAAATTTAGACTTTTTAAAGTGTTTTTCTTCTAAACTAAACAACTAAGCTAATGAGAATGGAGATACTTGTGGTTTTTTATTCAGATTAATTTTCTTCTCGATTACGCAGAAGGGGTTTGGAATATTATGCATTTTTAATGTTGTATTTTAGTTACATGCCATAGTCTGTTACTGACAGCTGTTCTTTATCATCGTGTTTAAGCCCAACACCTGGTTCGGAGTTTTAATCTTTTGCTAATTCTGAGGTCATTCACCGGACAATATTTTTCATTCCAAATTAAAAGCTTCATAGATTAATTTTCATCTGCAAAATTTTATGTTTCTAGGCGATTCTAAGCACGTTAATAAATAAAAACGTTCGTATCAAAGCAGAAAATAAATCCTTTAAATAAAGTTTAAATTATATGTTCCCAGAAAATTCAGTAGGATCTATGACAGATTATATGAACAATATAGTACAGTTCGGCACTGGGAATCATCAATTATCGATCACAAAAAAGAGAAATACAAAATTAAAAAAAGAAATTCAGTGTGCCGTGAAAATAAATGTATAACCACGCTCTGTAGTGAATTAATATCTGGAGAGCCTACTAAGGATTTCTAAAACCCGAAAAAAACTTATAAGTTCAAGTTAGATATAAATCATAAAAGTTCTAAGAAAGGAAGTAATGAAATACCGATTTTTTATCCGTTTTTATCTTCTTTTAAGATACACCCTATATTTTAGATCAAATTTCTTTTTTGACCACTGTAATGTGTTTCACACCTCCATTGTTAAATATAATACATAAGCTGTGTGTGTGAGTGTATGCTTATTTTATTTACTACTTAATGCTTTTATGGCTCAGTTTTCCTCATTTTGAAAACTATTTCTTCATTTAATGATGAGATAAACGTTCTATTTCTCCGATTTCATTTCAGATGGAAATGTAAAGCTGTTGTTTCTGATAATTTCAAGTTTAATTGATTGATTATTAATATTAAACTTTGAAGCAACGCAAGGACTTTTGCTTATAGACTTCATAATTATGAACCAAGGTTGAGTGGCGACAATGACACCTGAGCTCGAATCTCACTCTGAAAACTTCCACACCAGGCCAAAGGGAGGATTTTGAGCATCGACAAATTTGTACACCAATCCCACTAAACCTAAGGTCAGAACTCGAACCTAAGGCTTGATGGAAACAATGTCACCCGTGTGCTTGTGAAAATGACAACTCGGATACCGTAGCCGTATGATTTCGAGAAAAATGTTCATTAAGAATACAATATTTTTCACTAATTTTGAACGCTTCGTTGTTGCTTATTGCTCCCAAATTCTTTTGTAACTCCCCGGTATTACTTCTTTCACTTGATCGCTCCATCTCAAGTCACTTTTAAATAGTCATTAATTATTAGTCTATTAGTCAAACGAACAGAAACTAAGGCATGGTCGCAACCATACTATATATATTTATATATATATATATATATTCAGAGCTATATAAGCAAAGGGAAATTGAGAAGAAATATAGTATGTAACGAATGTTACAATCCGGAGCAAATGATAACTATTGACTGAAGATTTGTTGCTAGCATAAGGACTGGATGTAATAACTAACAAGGACTAGCAAGCGATTAGAACAGAGGCCTCGGTAAGATCACTTTATTTCAATTCTAATTAGAACAGTTAGCTAGGAATGAAAACCGAAGAGAGCCTATCAAGTTCTAAAAATTGATATTAAATTATTTTAATTGTTTAGTCTCGAGTTTTCTTAGATTGTTTCCCTGTATTTTAAAGTTCACTGTGTCAAATTGAATTATGGCACAAGAGTCAAATAACAGAGAAAGGTTGGAAGGTTCTCAAATTAATTAACATTATATGAAATCCAAAAGTGTTAGTTGAGAAGAAAGAGGCAAAAGAATGTGTTATATTTTAACTTAAGTAGACAAGTCTAGTAGTAATTATATGGATGTATATATATATATATATATGTGTGTGTGTGTGTGTGTGTGTGTGTGTGTGTGTGTTTACATACACATATATATATATATATATAGTACATTGCTGCTTGAAAGAGAAATCAATATCCCAAGCCAAGTCAATTATTATCTGGCAGCTAGTGGTCCAATATTATAGAGCTCCATTCTACATTTTATGCCGAAATATTTGGTAATAGAAATGCAACAGAAATGTCTGACTTTATGTTCTCTTTGGATTTAAACTAATTAATAATAAGGTCCTATTATTAGATCAGCTGAAACATAAAAGTTCTAACAGAATACGGTTTAGAAGTTAGAAGTGTTACTCATCATCACATGTGTCGCCTTTGTCGTTTTAAGGTGTTTCAGGTTATGATGTCCTTTTCCAATTTCTCTCTTACTCCTAAAGCGAAACCTAATTATGCAACAATATTAATATATTTCCACAACTGTTATTAGTAACCTAGATGTTTGTATAAAGCTTACTAGGCACATTGACTCTTATGTATATAATGGTGTAACTTGTAGTTATTAATGTGGATTCTCTTGGTTTCAAGAAGCCGTATTTTAAAGTAACCCGTAATATGGAGAAGATAGAGCTCATTCTCCTAAATTCTATAATGATGGATTTCGAAAGGTCAAGAAAAGGTGGAAGAAATGTATAACACTGGATGGTTACTAAGTAAAGAAATCTTAAGAATAAGAAATAAAAATTAAGTTCCTATCTGAATCATTTTAGTAATTATTAAAACTTCATGATGCCCTGTTATAATCATTGTGTGTTACTTCAATCCACAGCTTCCTGAAACTAAATATATCAATATTAATAATTGTAATTTCCAACATTATGCACATAATGATCAATTACTCTGCAGAAAATATTTTTTCAAATATCCAGGTTATTTCTTAGTAATAGCTAAAACTTTACGATAACCTTCATAATTAATGCTGTATGTAAACAATCTTATTTACTTTGGGGTATTGGATAAAATCCAAATATGTTTAGGATATTTTTAAAATAATATGGAGGGTTGATAATTTTTAGGTGAATAGATCATCAGTAGTGTGAACTACAGTAAGCAGAATCATTTATCAAGGATTCCAGTAGTTAATCTTAAAATAAAATCCTTGAAAAAAAGGAAGGAGAATTTCGGGATTAACAAAATAAATAACACAAAGGAACACGACAAAATACCTACAAAACTTTCTTCGCTAAAGAAAATGTAACAGAAAAGTAAAGCTTAGGAAACTGATATCTATTGACATTTAAAAATCCCTATGACTTTGTAAAGATATAGAAATGAAGGAAAAGATACAAATCAAGATACAGATCAAGAAATAAAATCCTCTTGATCTGTCTTTCTTCCATAAGGTATTTCGATCTCATGTAAGGCAAAGAAAGACCATAGTACCTTTGACAAATAGTGACATTGGTACCTTATCAGAATGTGGAAAGTCAAAGTAGAAAGTTCTTTTACAAAAATAAATGCATTTGATATAAGGAAGCTTATTATGAAACTATAAGCTAAAATATTCGAAATATTAAAATTGAAGTTTCAGCAATATAAAAACTACACAAATAGGATTTCATTCGAACTATTTCTCATGAAATGAAATGCAACTGAAACCCATGAAAAGTAATATAAAATATACGGGAGTTATTTTATAAATATTTTTTCTTCTCATAGAATAATAATAAAACCCAGACTTTTTCTCATGAAAGTAATAGTTTATATTAGTTTAAAAGCTAAATATATTCAAATCTTAATTAACAGTGAAGGGCATTTATATATATAAAAAGCATGAAAAATTTTAAATACATATTTTACCTCTAAATAATGTAGAAAATGGTCTGTTTTAATAACTTCATTTTAAGTACCTTCATTTGAATGATAATAACATTTCAAAATTAGTTTTTCATTTTTATATTTATAAAAAATAATTTCAAAAGAAACTGAAATTTCCTACGTATTTTGTTACATTTAATTTGGTTATTTTTAAAATTCAGAAGATAATAATAAGTAATTAGTACTTTTTGTACTCGATAGAGTACAATTCTGTAGTTTTTCAATATGGCATAAATAAGTGAATGCAAGCTTAAGTGCATTTTTCAAAGCCTAAATTCAAATCCTATTTATTAAGACATAAATTAAACCACTAACAAGAAAAGTTAAATAAAGATCAATGACATTCAAAAATTCGATTTTCATTTAAGTTTTCAGATATTTTTGGCAAAATTATCCCTTTTCTTTTAAACTTTCTTTTTAAATTTGTAACATTTTATTTTTAAGTTACGAATCATGTAATTTAAATTAATTCCAATGGAGCTCTATGAAGTGTTTTTAACTCTAAGCATTGAATTATACGCGTGCATAATAGTTAATATCTGAAAAGATGGAAGAACTTGGAGAAAATGTTTTCATTCCTTACCTCAATAAGCCAGAATTCCATTTTTTTTTTTCCAATTTTCACATAAAGTTCTTATCATGTTAATTACATTATCCAAGTTCATATTCTGATGCCCTCTCTTAATCCTAATTAAATAAGAAAAACATTATGAAAACTTTATGAAACTTTCCAAATTGCTTTCATTAACTTTCTAAATTGTAAAGCCCTGAATTTATCCAAGTTTATTTTCATAACTAACTGTTTTACTTTCCTTAAGTCTTAAAAGCAAAATTATGGTAACTCACGTGCTAAAAGTCCAGACATACAGCAGTTATTATAAATTTAAGAAAACAGCACATTTTTCAAAATGAAATTTAGTGAAAGAAATATCAAAAGCAATTTTCAAAAATGGATTCATTTAGTCCAAAAATCTTAATCTCACTTCATTCTATTTATTTCTTCCTCTTTCTACATACAAAAAGTTTTCTGTGTTTTATTTCAATTTATTTATTTAATTTCGAGCTCAATCTGTTCTTATTGTACTCAATTACTCAAGTTTAATCAACTTCAATTACAGACTATGTTGAACAACGAATTTGAATAAACTTCTAAATAATCCATATTTCTCTCCGATTATTACTTATTTTTTTCGCAGTATAATAATTACGTGTTAAGTTGGTAAGCCCAATTTCTTAATACATTTTGGAATAAATAGGAACCATAATATCTAAATGTGAGAAAATTTAAAAATGATCGAGTAGAAAAATTTATCTAAGGGATTATAATATAGCTCTTGAGTAAGTTAAGTATTTTATGTAATTAACACAACTTTAGATTGACAAAATCTTATAATTTCTATTTTTATATAAGTTTGGGATGAAGAAGTTTGGCTGAAGAATTATTTTCGATGTAATCCTCATCTATGCCTGGGGATTTTATCGAAATGATTCTTTGAATTAGCAAAGAAAAATTTACATTTATTGCAGTTATTGCAGATTCATGCTTAGCTAATTGTTTTAATATATTAGATATTAAAACAATTAGCTAAGCATG
>BMAW01059126.1:199731-222899 GCA_019974015.1 Nephila pilipes | reverse complement strand
CCTGCCGCGGACTATCGCGGCTTATAGATACCGTTTGTGTGTGCGCCTGTGTGTGTGTGTGTGTGTGTGTGTGTGTGTGAATCATATATCTGAAAAACTGGGGACTTTTTTACTACCACAAGTGTTATTTAAAAAGACACACATTACACTTAACATCAGTTCATTTAAATATATGAAACTTTCAAATAATACACATAAATACATACTGAAAGACATTTAACTCAAATGAGACTGGAAATTAATAACGAATGTTGCACTAGTGATTATTTTTATTTCAGTTTAAAGTAATAAAATTTTCTGTGGCAAGTTTCGTAATAAATAATTTATTTAAAGAAGGATTAGTAAAAAAATTTAGGATACTAATTTTTATTGCAAAATATTTCACACATAGGTGACTAGAAAATAATGTAATAGAATACCTTAATGGAACATATATTAGAAATTAATATAAGCGAATACTTCGAATTTATATCGTTCAATTTTAATACAGGATATCAATCATTTTTGTGACGTCGTGAGGTCCTTGAGCGCAATCATCGAGAATATGAATCGGTGAAGTGTAAACAAACTTTTGTTAAGAAGTGAATTTAAGTATTTCTACAACAATTATATATGAGAAATAGTTTTAACTCCTTCAATATATTGTTATTTTCCGCTGAGTTTTCAAGTAATCATTTAAACCTTCTGATATAGTTACCGCGGGTAACTTTTCCTAAATTAAAATACAATAATAGTACTCTCGTGCATTTCCCTTAACTAACTTCTGGGGCTACTTTGTTTTAGTGTTTTATATATGAACTTCGTCTTGAGAAAGAAAAAGAAATACATGCAAATGATCCTTACTATTTAAGAAGTGTTGTGAGTAGCACTGAGGGAGATACCGGAATAAGATGGAGTCCTTAGAGTGCTACAAAGGCTTGAGGAAATTATAAAGATAAATACAGAACGTGTCTTCCTTAAACGTGCGTATTCTATTATTAGAAATCTACTGCTTAGAGTTTACAAGATAATTAGATATTATTAAAATAATTCGTTAAAGTCGACTTAAGTTATTATCTCTACATATTTAATTTATTTTGATTAATTGATTATTCATGGAATTGAATAAACTATTTAAATATTAAGGCTAATTTTTATTGAATAAATGTGTCTCACTGTCAATGAAGGGAATTCTTCACAATATAGGATTTTAGATGGGACTTCAAGATATATAGGAATTAATAATATTGTAAGAATTTATCAAAAAAAAAAAAAAAAAAAAAGTTATATATTCTTTCCTGTAATTAATACAGTTAATCGTATTTAAAATTATATTAAGTTCATTTTCTTTTTCCTAAATACGAAGTTTTTGAATATCAAATTTACATGATTTTGGTTCGAAAAAATTTCCTGTAATCTTACAATGTTTCCATAAAGTAACAGCAACATTATTTATTCCTTATCAAGGGAAACCTTCGTTTTAAGATAATGAAAAATAACCCACAATTTAAGTAAATTAACTTCCTTACAGTTCAGCCTGTTTGATTTATAAAATAAAGCTATTAATTATTTTGAATTATTTCTTCGCATCAATATAATAAAAACGTTTAAAATAAGACTAGAGACTTCTAGTACCTCGTATATTTAGCATATCTCTAAACTTACTACCAAAAAAGAAAATTGTGCTTGAAATTTATTCACCAAATATTTAAATATTCATCTTTCTTTTCCTCTGTTCAAACTTCCCAAAAAGGATTTAAGCAAGGAAAAAAATAACACGATTTCACTTTATCCTGATTCTGGCGCCATCTATGGATTTATTAATAAATCATCTTATCTCAGCCTGCAATTTTTATTTGTTAAATTAAACCATTCTTTATAACGTGAAATGAAAGTTACTTATGTATGTTGTTAATCGCAGAATACTAACTCCATCTGATGTAGGATACTCTGTGCAATATTTTTAATTTACGATATTTTCACTCTTGATAAAATAAGTGTTCTTTGAAATTCAAGATTTAAAGAATAAATCTTTCCGAAATTCTCTGTTACACGAACATTTCTTTATCTGAAAGACATTAAATTAATTAGGAATGATTATTATAATTCTTACAAAACTATGCAAATAAATCCTACTCAAAAGAAGGATTTAAGTGTTTAAAAATGTTATGTAATTCATAACGAAAAAGGAAAAAAAAATTCAGTACATTTGAAAACAATAGATATACTATTCAATTATATAATATTCACAAGAAATTTCAGTTTCAGACGAAAAGTTTTATAATTCTAAAGAGCTGCTTTTTATCTTTCACGCTTAATAATTGTGGATACACGGACATTTTTTCAGCCCATATCGAAAGAGGGACCATATAAAGACAAAAGAATTATGAAAAACCGGTTATGGAAAAAATAAAAATACAATATATCTTATATAACTATTTTATAATTGTGATCTTGATAATTTGAAACTACGATAAGAAGTTTAAACATGGTTACTAGATAAGCGCAGGGTTTCTAATAAGAGAAAGAGATATCTTAACATACTTCATCTAAAAATTGGAGATTAATATATGCGACATGGAAATTTGAGAATAATTTTAAAAGACTTGTTATCTTACCTATAGTATAGCACTTACTCTAAATAAATACATCATCAAAAAATTTATAAAATGAATCTAGAATCATTATTAGAAAAAAGGTATCATCAAAAGTACTAACTCTACTTAAGTGTCAACCAGAAAATTTATATTTTCGATGAAAAATGTTTCACCTCAAAACAAACCCGATGGCTTATATTGCTGTTGGCATGATTTACGGCTAGAAAAGAGCATTTAACGGAGCCGGAGTTTCAAAGGCGGTTCTTCGATGCAGTAGGGAAAAGTTACCGCCAATGGTAAGACTGATTTAATACTAGGCCTTACTACAATGGACTGAAAGTTTTATATATGCATATAGTATATCAACAATTTCTGGCACGTGGATGGCGTTTACGAGGGGACAAATTCATATTTCAATAAAATGGTGCATGCAGTCACACCTCCAATGCTAGGCCAAAAGATGGTTGGGAAAGTGAAAGATTAAGCCTTGGCCCTTGCCATTTAATTCTTTATACTACTATGTCATAGAAAATGATTTAAGGTTTTGGTTAGAAAAATGTATGCAAATATGAGCCAATATTTTTTCCAAAGAGAATTTGAAGTATATATTCAGATTGCTTGGGCTGGAATATTCATTGACAATGTGTAAATGACAGTAGAAAATATCCCAAAATCTGGGAGTTATTATAGTTGTAGAGTTTATTACTTTGTTATTATTCAAATAACTTAATAATGAAAACAAACTTATAACTTTATTTTTACTGTTACTCAGTGTTTCCTTATATGCTAAGAATATGTAGGTTCACCTAATTTCTTTATTCCTTTTAAACTAGCTATTTCTAACAGATTGTTCAAATGCATTTCTATGCACTTAGAAACAATTAAGTTTCTGTTGCTCCTCAACTGCAAACACCTACGCTATTTGGTGAAAAGAAATCTGTAGTTGTGAATGTATGGGATTTTTGTCTTTGGCTTCAAATTGAATTAATAAATATTAAAGAGCACTCAGTCACAAGTTGTTTCTAATGGTGTTTTCAATTTGCCTTTAGTTTGACTTTATTAATTTATTTTATGAAGATTTGATTAAATTTTGATTGTTTGTTAACGCCACACTGAAAATCAACACGAGGGTTATTGATGATGGACCTCATAATTTTGAATCAAGGTCAAGTGACGAGGATGACACCTGAGTAAATACCTCCTTCTCTAAACTTCCCCACCTCACCTTCAGAAGGACGGGGACCCCAACCACATTTAATGTGCATCAGATGTGCTACGTGACAGGTCTTTAGTGGCATTGAGGCTCGAACCCACGACTCGACGAAATAACGCCGTCTGCGAGTCTGTGACCATAACAACTACGCTACAGTGGCTACATAGCTTCTAAAGAGCTGCATTAATTACATGGAATTTGAAGAATTTAATATATTTCACATAAAGCTGCAGTATCAAATTAATGCGTATTGATGTAATCTCCATATTGTTAAGCATATTCAGAGAACTTAAATACAAAATAATACCCAAAAATATCGGCATTTTTCATTAAAAGCCAAGTATTTTTTACTTTTTTTTTATTTTATTTTATTTTTTTTTACCAAACTGCCTATCTCCTTCAAAGTACTCTCCATTTTGTTTGATACTTTTGCCCAATTGTTAATTCCATTGTTAGAAACATTTTTTTACACTTTTCTTTCGTAATGGTTGACAACTCCTCGAATGTGTTTTTTTTCCCTTGACGCTTTTCTACATCACTTAATAGGTGTTCTATAATGCTCCTTTTCAAACAGGGAAACAAGAAGAAATTAAACGGATCTATGCAGAAGAACAAGGTGAGGGAGAAAATGGAATTGAGTCGTTTTGAACCAAAAACAAGAGTGCTATTATGACTCTTTTTGTTGGCCAATTAGAACCAGAGGTACAAATTTGGCAGCGACTCTTTATCAGTCTCAAATCTTCTATTAAAGTTCGTTGAACCGAGTTTTAAGACAATCTAAATAATTCTACTATATGTTCAATTGGCGTTGACTGTCTGCAAGCAAAAGTGCTCGAACTTTCTAGACATTTTTGTCTGTTTGGGCAGCTGAAGGATGTTCAAAATAAGATTTGCCCTCAATTTATATATCGCCATTTTTGAAACGAGAAAACGATTTTTTCCTAAAGCGTTATCTTGTTATCTTTGTTTACTATTTTCAACATAAAAATTTCTGAGGCGTTTTTTTTTTTTTGAGAAGGAAGTAAGGTTTCACGGACACACATAATCTGCACTTAAATCTGCCATTTTAGAAAACGATGGAAGAGCAAAATAGCTGCGGCGAAAATACTCTCTACGGGTAGGCAAATTCTTTTCGTGAGAGGCAAAAGGCATTACAGAACAAATTTGCAAACATTTGCATGATATTCCTCTTGCGGGATAAATGTGTAGTAGGCAATATTCGCTCAGGGCAGCATAATTTCGTAAACCTTTGCGTACTACCTCGCAAATAGTATAGTGGTACGAAGTATGAGTATTTATAAGAAAATTATTTTGAATTTAATTACTTGTTATAATGATAAATATGTGCTCATAGGCGTAGAACATTTTAAAAGAGGCGTTACTAGATGAAACAAAAAAAACTGGTTAATGAAGGATATGGTTCTTCCTTACAACTGTACAACTTTCACATCGTGAATTCGTACTAGAAACGAGATAGCTTACGAATTTCTATGAAAGTTGATCTCGCTCCTCCAGGAATGCTCTTTTCCTTTCCTGGGAGCTTTTGAGAGGGAGAAGTGAGTTGCATTTGCCTTCACAAGAAAATTCCAAATATATTCTGTAGGATTAAGTTCTGGAGATCTGGCTGGCCAATCTATTCTGCGAATATCTACATTCTCCAGAAAACTTGAGCGGAAGTTAGTATCCATTAAAATTGAATTAGAACCATCTGCAACCCAGAAAAGACATACATAGGGCTCCAAGATTTCTTTCCTTTCTCTTGCAGTAGTCACAGAGCCTCTGTCACAGACATGGAGGTCTGTGCTCCTAGCCAACACGTGTTTGCTTAGACTGTCAGGCCTTTGCTTTCATTCCGATTATTTTCTCAGATGTTGTAGGTCATGTAGCAAGTCTCTGGTTCTCTTCAGATATAGGTACTTCAATAATTTATGATTTTACTGAATTCTTACTCATTTATCACTAGAACGATCTCTCACTAATCTCTCATCTACTATTGATGTTCCCTGTGTCGTGCTAAGCGGGCTTTTCTGTACACAGAAGCGAGTGGGACTCAAAAGGTAAATCCTTTCTCCTCTCCTCTTCCAAATAAACGTCTCTCATGCAGTCTTTTGGAAACAGTGACCCTTAAAACTTGGGTTCATGTAGCCTGTTTGCGGATATTCCGTTTGAAGTTCACTGAGCAGCTGAGAAGCTGTAGTTCTTCAGTTACGCCTCCTGTAATTGACAATTATCGATCTTCTTTGATGTTGATGGTCATAATTTTCGGAGACCTTGCCTAGGCCTTCTCTCTAGAAGTTCGGTATTATTAAGCTATATATACAACTCTGTGCTTTACACTACAATTTTTTGCAATCTGCATTTGAGATTGTTTTTCATCAAGTCTCCCGACAATTCACAACTTCATTCCATTAAACAAACGTTAGTGATTACTCATTTTAACTTTTTGCTTTTGAATTTCACTGAATGTTGTAAAACACCCCTAAGAAATACCCCAAGGTATTCAAACGAACGAAGCCCGGAAATTACTATGTGCTTTTACAAAGCATTTTTCTCTAAATTCACAGCCACAAGTATGCTTACGTAATAGATAATAAAAACTTGCATCTTCGTTTGGAAGAGTTATATTCTCTTTTCGTTCAGAAAATTTCCAAGTAAAAATTCAAACTCGTTTAATTTTGAACACCAGTATAATTATTACATTAACAAGTGTAATTTACTCGCCTGTCTAAAATCAAAAAATGAATTCTAATTTATTTTCGATTTCTTTCACTCCTTTGAAATATTAAATGCAGATATATCACTATAAGAATTTCAATATTTGCCTGGAATAAAAATAGTTACTATATATAATATATAAATATTGGTCTACGTAAAGCTGTTTTAACATTAGAATAAATTAAGTTTATAATCAACACTACAGAGTTTATCTTGATTCAAATTTAATACGTTTGCTCAGAATATTAATTAATAAAATTCAAGAACTCGTTAATGTCATAATTATATGTATCGACTCAAGGTAATATGCTATATTTTCAACAAAGAAATGTTTAAAAATTTATTCTTCCTTGATTCTTAAGATTATTTCAATCAAAAGCATTAGAATTCCTTAATTCAGAGTTAAGGTCGTTGTTGCCAGTGAACATTCAGAGTAGCCTTGAGACCAGAGACAACTTAATTATTTAAACAAATTAATTAAGTTGCTGCTTAAAAGCTTTAGTAAGGATTACGTCAAACTTCTAAGAATTGCACATTTCTACTGCGAAATAGTTACTGAAGTTTTGTGCTACGCAAATGATAATCTTTAATTTGATTTTAAAAGAATTTACCTTTAAATAACAATAATTAAAAGAAATCGAAGATCAAAACTAATGCATCGTTTTTTAAGCTATTACAATTTCTGATTTTATAATGCATATTAAAACCCGTATCTCGGTATAAATATCTGGAATTCCTGAAGTGACTTTAGGTAGTATTCTCTTTTTAAGACTTGAACTGAAACTGGAACAATAGTAAACTTTTTTTGTAAATGATTAAAGCGAAGGACATATTCTATTTATTTCTAGAAATAAAAAAATGCTTTCTCAATCAAAATATACTTTATTTCTGAATAATCAAGCCACAATAATAATAATTAATTTTATAGTTTTTGAAAAGTTGTTCTTATTAAAAAGAATAAAGCTTTGTGACTTAAGGATAAGTTTTACGTATTATAACGGAACAATATTTACTTTGATAAATGCATCTAGAGGCCTCTAATTATAAACTTTTTGAATGGAAAGCATCATGCTATTCTCCTTTCCACTTCTATGTAAAGAAACTCATTTGTTATGACATTAGCCTTTTTAAGCAGTCAAAAGTTTAGGACTAAGGATTTCCTCTACCTTTTTTGCCGTGAATGGAAAACATTATGCCTTTCGCCTTCCCATTCCTATGTAAAAAACTCTTTTGTTACTACGTCAGCCTTCTTAAGCAGTGAAAAATCTAGGCCTAAAGACTTCTTTACCCTTTTTTGAAGAAATAGTACCTTTACGAAACATTATACTTCTAGATATTTTGTATAACATGTAATGTGGGCTTTATCAAGTTTTCCTTTTCATCTAACACTTTGGGAACTTTAAGCTAATTATGGTTGAATAGAAAGTTCTCTCAATAAGTAAAACATGACTCATACAGATTAGATTAAAATTATTGAGGTATAGGGAATAAGTTTAATAAATTCCAGTTATAACCTGCGAAAAATTAGTATTGAAGTTACTTAGTTGGTGGTAGAGATAGTGAGCAAAAGTAATCAATGGGACAACTGTATAAGAGCTGCGTTGAGTAAGTTTTAAGAGTGAACATAAAGATCTTTAACTATTCGAACCCTTCTTAGTAATTGTGTTATTGACCTGAACCTAATTGGTTCGGTAAGATAAATGCAAAGTTATCATATGAGGAAGACATCGTAAAGTTTTATTTGTTACTAAGAAATAGCCAAAAAATCTAGATAAAATATTTATTCTTCAAATTAATAGATCCTTATGTACATAATGCTGTAATTTACAGCTATTGATGCATATTAAATAGGTTTCAGGAAGCCGTAGATTAAAGTAACCCACAGTATCGTAAAGTTTAAATTATTGTTCAAAATAATCTAGATATAGAAATTTTAATTTTTTTTTATTATTATTCTTAGGACATCTGTATATAGTTGTTATCCAGTATTATACCTTTCTCCCAGTGTTTCTTGACCTTTAGAAGGGCATCGTCGAATAACTCATCAAATTGATCTCTATCTTCTCCATACCGCGGATTACTTCTGTCTACAGTTTTCTGCAAAAAAACAAATCAACATCAATGGCTATAATTTACAACATTATGTACATAAGAATCAATTAATTTGTTGAATAAATTTCAACCAGATATCTCGAAGGATTTCTTAGTAATTATTAAAACTTTAATATAGACCTTATATTAAGCGTTAGATTAGACCTACATAAATATAGAAACTTTTGCCATAAATACACGGAGAAAAAAGAAATACTCAAAAATGAATACCTAGACGTACTCATTTTGAAATGAGTATGTTTGTATCAGATTTGAGCGTATACCTTTATCGAATGTGAACATAACAAGTATTCAAAACCAAAAAAAAATGGGAAATCAGCATTCTCAAAAAATTATTACAGATATAAGGACTATAAAAGTTCCTTTTATATACTGACTACGTATTTTACAAAGTGGGTTTCAAAAACAAATATGGTTTGCTTTAATATTTCGAACTATATTTCGTATTTACCACGCTACACGCGGTAGAATACAGGAATATTAAAATGAGTAAGTACGCATACTCATTTTCGCGTCTGTGTTTGTTTACACTTTTTTTCCCAGTGACTCACTCACCACTACAGAAAGATTCTTTTATTTAAGATATAAAAATGTTGTTGAAATATTATTGATCATGATTTCTGATTTATGATTTGAAAATGATTTTCTGTGAGTAGTTATTTGTGCTTTGCAGGTGTTTTTTTGTCTGTATTCATATTGCATCGTAATCGTAGCTTAGTGACTTCTTACTTTAATTTGCATTAAAATTATTTTCATGCATGTAAATATTTGTGTATGAAACTTATATTTTATAGAATAACATTACAGTAATCAAAAAGCAGTGTTATTAAAATTTTGATCCATTTTGCTACATTTTTTTTAGGTAAAATCCATTCCAGGTAAAATCAAACTTTGATGGATCCCCTTGGCGATTTTTTTGAGATGTCGCCAAAGCGGGTGTTTCAAACTCGGAGCTTCTGAAAGAGAGAGATTGGCTCTTGCGCCATAAAACCTCACAGTCACTCACTCACCGAAAGAGAGAAAAAAAGATGGCGTCGTGCCTGGAAGGCAAATGAAGTACCAGAATGACACCAAGGCGGGTATTTCAAATGAGAAGCGACAGAAGATGGCGTCGAATCCCCTGTTACAGATTTTATAGGGTTACCATAAACAAACCTGCATGGTAACCACATTAGCGATTTATCGCCAAAAGAAAGTTAAAGTTCGCCAGGCCCCCTCCAACTTCGATTCAACCGAATTTTGAATCGGAAGTTTTGTAACAAAAACTTCATAAAGTGTAAAATAATATATAAGATGAAGAAAATGATACTTGCAAATAAAGGAGCGCTTATTTATTTCCCTGAAAATTTTAACTGATATATATTTTTCTGTTTAAAATTCATTTTCGATACAACAACAGTATCGGAAAATAAATTCAAAACATACTCACTGGATTGTTTGATTCTCATATTTGATGCAGTAACAGATTCACAAATGAATACATGACACTCATTTTTCTATTCCACACTCATAATTGATACAAGATTATATTCAAAAATGAGTATGTGAAGTTTCCATTTTGAGTACGTACAAAAATGAGTATGTGCGAGACTGAAATATGAGTATGTTGGGATAGGAACTATTTTGAGTATGTGACGTATTCAAAAGTGAGTACGTGAAGTTGCCATTCTGAGTATGTGCTTGTTACTAAAAATGAGTATGTGCGAATCTCAAATTTGAATACGTTGGGATCGGAGCCATTTTGAGTATGTGAAGTATTCAAAAGTGAGCACTTTCTACTCGATTTTGCATACCCGTTTTTCGCAGTGTAGATTTGATTAAGGATTGAATTTTGATTGTTCATCAATCTAAATAAAATAACTTGAATATCTTCGTTATTCTACTCATTAAACCATTGTTCATAAGTGCTCTATTAATTTCTATTCAATAGGTCATTGTTCATAATTGTTCTATTAATTCCTGTTCATTAGATAGTTTATTCGAAACTACTATATGTGAAATTTATAATGGAAGGAAAAGGAAGTAATAACGAATCGTTACAAACGTTCTTAAAATTAAAAATATATATATAATAATAATTATATCAGTATATTTGTGAAATAAAGTTTTTTATACAATTATGAAAAATTCTAAAATATTTTTAGTTTAATTTCATCTGTCACGATTATAAAAAAAATGATTTTATTAAAATGTGAATGCATTTCATTTAAGCAAAAGAATCGCAAAAACATTTTTAACGTAGAATATGTACATGGACTGCTGTAACCTGATTAGAAGACACGTAACAGAACTAAAGTGGCCAATTTTAAATGTTATTCTCGTTATGCAAACGTGGCTCAATATTTATGGGATCCGACCCCAGAAACCCTAGGATTGCTTCCAAACATTAAGAAGTAAATGATCAATAGAAAACCTACTGAGTGAAATATTCTATCTACTTGGCATTTCTTTTTCTGTATTTATTCACCATTATTGGATAGTAATAAATAAGTAGTAAATTAAATATAACTAGATTTAATATATATACATATGATATAAACAACATAAGAACAAAAAAAAACATTTTTTTTTATTTAACCTTCACATATATATACATCAACGTGCTCTAACCAAGTTTCGGTAATAACATTCTTGGAAAATCATTATTCTATTTGAATTACATTTTCTGTAAACATCTATTCACATACTACAACGAAATAGAAATCATTGATTTCAATGGGACCAGGGGCGTATATGTATCGAAAGTACACTGGTATTTAGATTGAGAATGCTATTGATTCCCTCTACTAAATATGTCTGATAAATATATTTTCAGGACATATATACTCTGATGTCATAACAAAATACCTGCAGGGATTTCTGAAAAGAACTCTTCATAGATATATACCTGATACCTAGTGCACGTTGACATTTAAGTTGAGAGCTCTATTCATTATTTCTATGGTGAATGGCTGATAGAAAAATTATATATATATATATATATATATATGGGGGGGTACGTGCGTGCGTATGTGTGTGTGCATGTGTGCGTGTGTGCGTGTGTGTTTTTTTGTGTGTGTAATGAAATACCAAAGTCAAAAATAATTTAAGGAGTTATCTTAAAATTTAAATATGTGAGAAAGCATTATCGTACCAATAGGAAAAAAGATACATACCAAACTATAAAAAAAGCAGATAAGAACTGTAAGCAAATAAAAATGAACAAAAATAAATATTCATATTTAACTGTAACAGAAGCATTATACACAAAACAAAATTCTAAAAGGAAGTAAATTAAATGACGAACAAAATTAACAACTACTAGAATTAACAAAGATATGCAATTATTGAAAAAAAATTTAAAACCAAAATTAGAAGAACATAAAAAAATGGAGTGTAATATATTTAATATAGTAACAGACTTTGGACGGTGAGACTCTGGATTATTCTGAAAAAGACATCAAAAAATGTATTACTAAAAAACGGTTAAAAAATTAAAATTGCATTTGAACAGAGATCATTCGAAAAATGTATTACTAAAAAACGGTTAAAAAATTAAAATTGCATTTGAACAGAGATCATTCGAAAAATGTTATACCATTATATATATATAATATTGCCCGATTGTAATGATATTTAGTAAACAATTACGGTTTGACCGAACATGCAAATGATTAAAATTTGGTATCCAATGAATAAATAGCGGGAGCTACAGCGCATCGGAATTATGCACTCAGCAGGTGGATATACGAAGCGATTCTCAATCTGATGGTCAAATTTTCTGTTGCATTGCGATTTAGGATACATTTAAACGACTGAAAAAAAGCTCGCCTCAGGAGTCAAGCTTATTACTAACAACTATCAGAGTTTCAAAGAGTTCGTATCACTGGATTGAAAGAGGCAGGTTGGGCACATCGGAGAATTGCTCGTCATATGGGTGGAAGCGAAGAAGCGATTAGAAGATGCTGGTAAGAATGGTTGGACAGTGGCAGATTGCAGCATCATGAAGATAGCGGTCGACCTAGGGCCACAGCAGATTGGGAAGAAAGATTAATTGTCAGATCAGCTGTCACAGCGCCCGATTCATCGTTATCAACCATCAGACGTGCGACCCGCACACAAGTGTCCACGTCCACCATGACCGTTCACAGAGGACTGATAGAACAAAATCTAAGATCGTAACGACCATTACGTCCCTAACCACTCATGGTTGCACAATGTCCAGCCAGATTACAGTGGCTCGATCAGGTTGGAATGATATTGACTAGAAACGTACAGTCATTAATGACGAATTTCACTTCCAACTGTGTTCTGACGATCATCGAAGACGTGCCCAGGGCAGCGTGCCGATCCTGCTTTCACTATTGCACGCCACAAGGCCCTCAAACTGGAGCTAGGGTCTGGGGTGCCATTTCCCTTGATAGCTGGACCCTTTTGGTTGTCATTAGAGGCACACTTATAGCACAGTGGTACGTCGACGACATTCTGAGATCTGTTTTGCTACCGTTCCTTTTGTAGTACCCTGGTCTTATATTTCAGCAAGATAATGCCAGATAACATACGGCACGTGTTGCTATGAACTGTCTTACATTGTGTCAAACACTTCATTGCCCACCCAGATCTCTCTCCAATCGAACATGTCTGGGATATGATGGGAAGGCGACTGCATCTACTAGGGAATGTTGATGATCTAGCCCGACATTTGGAGCAAATTTGGCAAGAAATACCGCATCAGACCATCAGGGAGGTTTATCATTCTATGCCACGTCATGTGGCAGCTTGCATCCAGGGTAGAGGTGGGTCAACACCTTATTGATCTCGTTACTTTTTAACTATTAACTCTGAAATAAATCAGTCAATTTTTCTTAACTTTTAATCATTTTCTATTCTGTATATAATTTTCCTTTCCGCCAGTTTTTGTCTTCATCGGACAACTCCTTATCGGTGAGTCTTTTTTTTTTTTTATAGAGTGTTTAAACCAAAATAAATCAGAGAAATTAAAAATATATGTAATTTGAAAAAAAATATTTGAAAACACAGAAAAAAAAATAATAAACATAATGTTGTTACAGTTTTTGACTGTAAATCTAGGTTATTCTAGAATTATAAGCCTATCTATTTTCATCAAAAAAATATATTGTTAAAAATGGTTAAAAACCAAAAATATAAATTTTAAAAAAATTCTGAAAACTAAAATCCAAAAAATTAAATTAAAAAGAAAAACATTCAAATTGCCTGAAATAAATGTTTAAGAACCAAAAGCTAAAATAACGGGAAAAAATTACAAAAAACTCAAAAGAAGAAATCAAAATTTTTCATACAGCACAACACTCCACGTATATTAAAAAAATATACATTGAATACAAAGAAATTAATACAATTTTAGAAACTTGCATATAAGAAATGAGTTAAATTTAGATAAAAGATTTACTCACTTATAAATAACTAATGGATCCTCTATTTCAAGACATACAAACACTTGTAAAAGCATAAAAATGCTTCAAAATACCCTTGTAGCCCAAAATCCCTTAACCTTACAACTTTCCACGTGAAAAACAACAATACATACATACATATACGTATATATAAATATATATATATATATATATATATATATATATAATGTGGTGGGGTGTAAACAGGAACATTGAAAATAGCGCGCCAGGAAACGGCTTTTCGACCCTGCGTTTTTCATGCCAATGATCATGCCTCTGTCAAACTTGCTTAAATATTAGCTATGTCTTCTCACATGTCTACCTGACATTCTTCACTTATGTCTTCCTAAAGATGGAATGTGATTGTTATGTTTATGAGTCTTCCACTAAGCGCCGGTTTACATACGACCCACTTCCTTATTGCAGCGCTAGTGAAGAATGTGTGGCCATGCGCATTGACTCCAATCTTGGATCATTTTCTTGTCGGACACATTCAACCACTTTACAAAGTTTTGGGATTGCAACTCTCTGTTTTCAATGTTCCTTAGTTTTTGTATTTTTCTGTGTGTAATATATATATATATATATATATATATATACTCATGCACAAAAAATTAGCGCACCAAGAAGGAGTCGTCAAAATGAATTTAAATTTTACATACGTAATGACTACATTGATATAATTAAATGATTAGAAAATAATGAAAAAGGATCATTCATTTAAGAGAGAAAGGCAAGAAAACGGAGGATTTAATACCCTGTTAGACCCCCTGTAGCGCGAATGCACGATGCGATACGATCGGGCATTGAGGCATACAAGTTCTGTATGAGGTCCTGAAACATTTCGTTCCATATTTGCTGTAACCTTGCCTCTAGTTCGTTCAAACTCGTGGGATGCCCAACTCGCAGTCCTAAATGATCTCAGATATGCTTGATTGGAGACAAATCTGGGTATCGGGCAGGCCAAGGAAGGGTAGTAACAGTGCGGAGATAGTCTTGTGACACCCTTGCCGTTTGACGCCGAGCATTGTCTTGTTGAAAAATGGCTCCTAGGAGAGGTTGCGTGAGTGGGAACACATGTGGTTGCAGGATGTCAAGGACATACCGATAGGCTGTCATGGTGTCACGGATCAATACTAGGGGTGACCGTGTATAGTAGGCAATGGCACCCCATACCATCATACCAGCTGTGGGAGCGGTGTGTCGCTGTAAAGCAAAGGCAGGATTGAGGCGTTCACCACGTGTCTCCACACACGAACGCAATTGTCATCACTGTTGAAATTGAATCTGGATTCGTTACTAAAGGCGACATGGTTCCATTCCGCTGCAATCCAGTTTCCTCGTGCGCAGCACCACTCCAAAAGGAGGTGTATATGGGTGGGCGTCAAGGGCAGCACACGTAATGGGCGCCGCCCAAATGTCCTTCAGCCAGGCGCCTTTGTATGGTTCGAGAAGACACAGGGACCCTTTGTGAAGGTGCTACCTGTGCCTGGATGGCGGCCGATGAAGCAGTTGGCTGTACGCTTGCATTTCTTACGATGTGGCGGTCTTATCGACGACTGGTTTGTCGAGGGCGTCCTGAGCTTGATCTTCACGTAAATGACATCTCTCTCGTATCCACTGGTCCCAACACCTCCTCACAATACAATCAGAACGGCCTGATTGACGAGCTACTCGTCTAGCTGACCACCCAACTTCCATCATGCCGATTATTCTCCCTCTCTCAAACTGCGACAGCTGCTCATATTGTCTTCGAAAACGGCTTAATGGCATGTCTACCTCAGCTCTTCCTTTGTAAACGATTCAGAACACTCAAACAAGCTTTGGTTACCTGTTTCATACTCCACGGAGAACGACGCTAAACGCCCTCTGCCGGCTATACGTAATGCGCAATCACGAGGCATTTCTAATCATTTGTATATGTCTCCGACATGTACCTTCATGCCAAGTTTCGTTACGATCCCGCAATTATTTCTTGGTTGGTCTAATTTTTTTGTCCATGAGTGTATATATATAAACTGCTGTTTGTAGAAAATGCAACACCATGAAGGAATCATCAGAATCAAATGAAATTCGCAGCAAATGTCAATTATAGGATATTATGCAAATTAATAAAGTTTCAGAGCCATCGCGCGTGCACACGGCGCGCGCAGCGCCCTCTGAATTGATGCTGAAAGCGTATAAATAAAGTGCTGTAGCGGGACGTTGAAAAAAGTCTATGATTATTTGTTAGTGGCAAACGTTTAGTGAGACCTGAGTATGCCTCCACGACGGAAGAATAAGAAATTCAAGCAACTTACGGAGTTTGAACGAGGGAGGATAATCGGCCTTCGAGAAGGAGGATTTTCCTATCGCGCAATAGCAGCTCGTATGCAGCGGAACAGTTCCACAGTGATACGAGTTTGGAAGCAGTGGACCGACGAGCACCGAACAACTCGAAAAACAGGCACTGGACGACAGAAGGTGACGTCAGAGCGCGATGATCGACACCTGCTCCGCATGGCGGTGAATGATCGCATAGCTTCCTCCAGGCAGCTGGCAGCACGTTGGTCTACTGCTACAGGTGTACAATTGTCGGCTTCGTCAATTCGTCGTCGTCTGCTGCGCCGTGGATTGCGTGCAAGGGTGCCTTTATACAGGATTCCCCTCACGGCGAATCATCGACGGCTGCGTCGGCAGTGGGCTCTTGAGCACAGAGACAGGCGAGCTGATTGGCACCAAGTTGTCTTTTCAGATGAATCACGCTTCAATTTGTGGACCCATGATGGCCGTGTTCGTGTTAGACGTTATGCCGGTCAACGCTGCCTTCCTGAGTGTATTATTGAACGACATAGTGGTCGAACACCCGGAGTTATGGTCTGGGGTGCGATTTCGTATCATGGACGATCCAATTTGATACGAATTGAGGGTAATCTCAATAGCAACAGGTACGTCCGTGAAGTGCTACAGCCCGAGGTCGTTCCTTTCCTTCAAGGCATCCCTGGAGCTATCTTTCAGCAGGATAATGCACGCCCACATGTTGCGCGGACTGTTCGAGACTTCTGTTCAGCACAACGCATGCAACTTCTTCCTTGGCCTGCTTATTCACCGGATATGTCGCCTATTGAGCACGTGTGGGATATGGTTGGTCGGCGTCTCGCTCGTGATCCGCGTCCTGCAGTTTCCAAAGACGAACTTTGGTTGCGCATACAAGCGATATGGAATTCTCTTCCTCAAGCAGATATTCAACATCTGTTTGACTCCATGCCACGTCGTATAGCAGCACTTATTGCAGCGCATGGTGGCTGCACCAAATACTGATTTCGGACGCTTAATTTGTTTCTTTTGTTTTGAAAATTTCATCATTTATTTGTATCAGTACAAGTCGTTTCTGCATTAAATTTCATTTGATTCTGATGATTCTTTCATGGTGTTGCATTTTCTACAAACAGCAGTATATATATAATTATCGCCTCTTATATTCACTTATTTTTTCCTATCAAAATATTCTACAAGATCCAAATGTATAATCTTTCTAAATATTAATTGTAATTAAATTGAGAAACATAACGGCTATTGCTGAGAATTTTTCTAAATTGATATAATTTTCATATTTCTTACATGTTATCATATGTGTGTGCAGTTCTGCTATTTAAGTAACTTTTATTCTTTAAATGTGTAATTTAATAATGAATAAGTAAAGCCTCTCTGATATACATCGCTTAAAAAGAAATATTTTAAACTCCAGTACATCTTAAAGGTGAAGGGGAAGGTAAACGATTCTATCATCACCAGTTTGGCGTGCATGTGTGTGTGAGGTATAATTTATTGCTAAAACTGTTCAAAATAATAATACCAATTAAATTACTGTTTCATACAGCTTAAGACTGTAACAAATAACAGGTTTAAATGAGTTAAACTATTAAGGATGTGTTTAAATATCTTAGTTTTGACTGCGAAGAATTTAATAAGTGTACGAGGGGATATGTAAAGTTTTAATTATTATTATTAAGAAGTAACCTATAAATGTTTATATAAAATGTATTCTGCATTTTGAAATTTATTCTTATGTACTAATATTACAAATTTCAACTATTAATGTTGATTTGTTTTGTTTCAGGAAGCCGTAGATTGAAGTAACCTGAAGTACGGAGAAAATAGAGGTCAATATGCTGAGTTCTCCAACGACTGCCTTTGAAAGGTCAATAAACGTTGGAAGAAATGTTTAACTCTAACTGACGGCTTTACAGAGAGATATGATGAATAATTTTAAAAATTAAATTTCTATATCTCAATTAATTTTAGTAATATTTCAAACCTTTATCCCAGGATAATAATTATAACTTTAATATACTGAAGATTATATTTCAGTCTACAATCTAAAACCAAAACCAAACAAATCAATAGCTGTGATTTCCAACATTACGTACATAAGATTCTATTAATATTTCAATAATATAGGTTCAGAATAACCTTTATCCAGATGTATAGGTTATTTCTTTGTAAGAATTAAAACTGAACGGTTACCGTATGCGTGAAGTTAACGTAAAAACTGGATTCAATTATTGTTCTTTTTCATTCAAACCAACACAAACAGTTCAAATGAATATTTACTGTCTTAAGAAACAAAAACAAGGTAAAAGCAGGAAATTCAAACAAAAAGTTTATTTTCATTTCTCTTGTCGACACACGCCTTTCACAGTCCCTTCCGCATTTCATCATTTCTTCGTTTCCTCCAAACACCTTGCCATCCATAAGCACATTGCTATGTGAAACTCCAGTAGCGTAAATCAAAGCACTGTCTGACAAGCTCAACTTATGTACTCGATGTGTCCTAGAGGTTAAAAGATGTTTCCTTCCTTTTCTCTCTCCCTTCTCATTCTGATTCTTCTATATTGGTAGGGATCTTGCCGGGGAAAGATCTTTGCACTGTCAAATAAATAACAGCAATCTTCTTCTCAACGGTCAGAGTAGTAAATTCTGTAGAAATAAGCGTGTAGTTCTTTTTCTAGGAATGGAAAAATGCACCCTATCAGATGGTGAAGGTACTTTTTGTCTTGTTGAAGTTTTGAAAACAAAAAAAAAAATACTTTTCCTAAGAATTTGCATGTGGACAACTTTTTTTTTATCGAAGAGTTTTCTTTTTCTTTCTTTTTAAGAAGTTTTAGAAATATAATAGAAACACTTTGAATAAATGAGTATAAAATACAATAATATTATTTAAGTACTAATTAAATTTTAAATTTAAGCAAATGTGATTTTGTATTCAAAGACAGCTTATTCTTAATAAGTTAGTTCAGAAATTAATCATAACATTTAATAATTTTACTCACTCGTCAAATGTATTTAACTGAAATAAAAAAAAAAAAAGTTTATTCTTAATTATTTGTAATCGTATAATGTGTTCACCTTTAAGCTTAAGTTTTCCTCTCTTTATAGATTCATATATCTATAATATAACCAATTAAAAGTATTGATTTCACTTTCAATTATTACCTACACAGTTACATTATAATTTAAATAAGTTCGAATAAAACTTTCATCATGCTCAGTAAAATAATACATTTGATATCAAGCAAATATCAAACAAATATTTCAAACTAATGTTATAAACTTAAGGCGATATACTTTATAAGATATTGTTATTAAAATTTCAAACATAACTTCAAATTAAATAGCTTTTCATTGTTAACTGATTTAAATTTCCAGTTAATTACGTTTTAAAAAGAAAAAAATCACTCTTTTTATCAATCAATTCAAAAAATTTGAAAACTACAAACTTTTAAGTCCTATTGAGAAGTTCTAATAATATACTGTGCGTGTGTGAATATGATTTAGTTAGAAAATATTTCAATTGTTATGTTTTAATATTATTAACAATTAACTATATTTGTAACAATGGAACTCAATACTTTTAATTTTCTTGTGAAATATCTTATACTACAGTTCTGACAAGAGCTAATCGTCTTTGTTGTAAATAAAAGCTGTGCAGGGGCATAATAGTTGATGCAATAAACTCCACCAATTGTATTGTTCGATTCTTGATTCTATAAAACACCATCTTATGAATAAGGAAGCTATTAAGTTTCTCAGTCAAGCAAGGCCTCAAAATCCTTACGTGAAGCAGTGTAGAGGTTTGGCGAAAGTAATATCACTTCAGGTGTCCCCCCTCATTCTCTAACTGGAGCCTTAAATTAAAAAATAGTAAGCAATAAAGCCTTAAGATGCGTTATTACAAAAACAATCCCGGCAAAAATTAACTTGAAGGTATATATAAACTTAAGTTTTGCTTAAAATTCAATTTTTAATTAACAAAATGTTAAGAAAAATTTAAAAATTTGAGAAAAATTTAAAAATACAAAAAGGGTTTCTATGAAACATTTAATAAATATAAAAACAATGATTAAAATTGTTACTAACATTTGATTCAATTTAATTTCATAAAACACAATATGCTTTCACAGAAAGAAAATAAACAATTTGCTAAAATCGATAACAATTTCTTTTTTCTTTACATAATGATAAAAATTTTAGATGCAAATAAAGATAAAAATATAAATGTATTGATAAATTTTGTACACAAACAAGTTATATGTAGTCGTCAGTGCAAATCAACATTATGAATATCAGACTGGAAACTTATTTAAAAGCACGATAGATTGAAAATTTATTGCTCAACAATAACTCTCAAAAACAAAAACAAAAAAAATATATCTCTTATATATAAATATGAATTTTATACATCCATTAGAAAAATTAAAATGACTTTGGATTATTAGTATAGGAGATTAAATGTATTCTAATTAATGTACTTACTTCAAAAATTCTTAAGCCTATTCCATATCTAAAGAAGTAAGAAAAACGTGCAGTACTTTGAATGGTATAAATTTTTAAGCCATAACAGTAAATTTTGAAATAAAAAAAACCCTGAGATTCATAGGAATTCGCTTCAAAATTAAATTTCAATTCAAATTAATTCTTAAGCAAATTTAAGATTATTTACACCTTATATGTCAGTAGATATTAATATATATCTTTGTAAACTCTGTATACTCTCTTATGTGACCCTTCTTCTATATTCTTAAAAAATATCCGTATGTGAAAGGGGTTTTTTTTTGTAATTAAAGGATAAGTATGTAATATATAACCATATAAATATCAATCTCAATAAAAATGGTGAGTCAAAAAATTCTTATAAGACTTGCTATTTAATATAAATTATCTGATTTACTAGACATATATCGCTAACTGTTTTGATCTCATAACCCACTCCCCCAACACATTACAAAATATAAGCCCATTCATGCTTTTACGTTGTTCGAGTGTTTAGAGCGTTAAACACAATACCAATTATTCACATTACCCTTTGTTTCAAAAGCGGAGAGCAACGTATCAGTCTAGTTATTTATTTTTTTAACCGTTCAAGCCCACTTGAATTCGCTGAAAGAAGAAACCAATCAAAATTAATCAAGCAGACATCCAAACTATTGATAGATCATTTTTTTCTTGGCGCTGAAACAAAGAAAATCGAATATCTTTTCGGTTGATATATGCTTTCATTCCTTTTTCTTTGATTAACGCCTTTGTAACTTTAGAAAGAATCAAAACGTTTTTGCTTCTTCATTTTTTATCGTTTGTCCCGCATTGTTTCATTACAGAAATTTCAGGTTATAAAAAACAGAATAAGTTAACAGGAAATTTGTGTCAGTTTACAAGAAAATGTGTTAGTTAACAAGAAAGTGTGTCACTTTAAGTAAAAATAGTTTTAAGTAACTTTTAATAAGACAAGAATATATTTAAGAAAATAATCCTTACACTTAACACTGTTTTTTAATTTTACTTCTAGAATGATTGGAATCATCATTCTGCACAAATGTGTAGTTTCAGATTATTGGATATATTAATGTTAGTATTGGCACGCACAAACTCAATTTAACAATCGTATTATTATGTTATTAAATAAATAATAAATGAAGCAAGCAATGTGTGTGTGTGCCACCAGCATATTTCGAGTTATTATACCTTGCAACTCATTTTAACATTTATATTCAGATTTCTTAATACTAGAACAACAACTGTCAAATAATAGTTTTTATATCAATTTACAAAATCATTATTTCTTTTATCTTACTCAATGAAATGTAATAAAGCATCCTTTATTATTGTCTTATGGATTGCAAATTTTTGCACAAAAATGTAGTCGAATTTTTTTTTAATTTTAAATTTTTCACTATAATTGTTAGATTTTTCACTTGTTTACTGATATAGAGTCTGTACGGAAGAAATTAAAAGTTTATTCATTTAGTTTGCCCTAAAAACTTAATAAGTGTCAAGTTTCACTAAGAATTAGTATAATTTTTAAGCAAATACTGAAGTATAAGAATTGTTTTTTCATCAAAAGTTTCGCATTCAAGAGATGATAGTAAAAAAATTATATATATATTTTTTTTTTAATTTTACACATACTTTTCTAGAATGACACCGCATGAAAGAATTATTTCTAATTTATTAAGCACTTAAGCTGCATTGCAACACTTGTCTATAATTATGACGCAGGATTATCATCGTTCTCGTACTTAAATGGTTATATTCCAGTTTATTACTATTAAAGTATTTATTATTATTCGAGTCTTGAAAATAACGAACTGAGTTTATGAAGAGTTTTAAAGAATATAATTTAACGATTGCTTACACTGTAGGAATCGACAAATAATCCGTACGGAAAATTTTACATAACAACTTAAACATGCAAAACAATGTGCGCAAAATGATACCTGAGATTCTCGCGTTTAAACAACAAAAAGCTCACTAGCAAAAATGTTTGTACTGACATTTTAAATACCATTGAAAATGACCCAAACTTTTTGGAAAGGATAATAATGTGTATCGTTTACTTATGGTCCTGATACGAAGCTCCAATCCATGCACTGGAAGAGTCCATTTTCACCGAGAGCCAAAAAGGCTCGAATGAGCAAATTAATACAATGAGCAATTAATACATATCAGTATTGATTAATTATTTTGCAACTTAAAATTCTCAAAGAACAGGTGCAAAGTACGTTTGATATTTAAATTAGTTTATATCACCTGAAAACTTTATTGTACTGCAGTTAATATTATATATATATATATATATATATATATATATATATATATATA
>BMAW01059126.1:136320-185843 GCA_019974015.1 Nephila pilipes | reverse complement strand
AAAAAAAAAATTTAAAAATTGAGAGTTATCAAAACGATACCCGGGTTCCCCCCCCCCCCAAACTAACACCTGAAGCTTCTTTCTGATTTTATATATTAGTTCCCAGCTTCTTCCTAATCAAATGAAACATGATGCAAATTACGTAAGCTTTAGAAATTATATGTGATTATATGGCTCATGCATATCTCATAAAAAGAAAAAAAAATACTTACCTCATTTGGACGCATATTACTGTAACAAACAAATGATGTTATTTCTGCATTCACTTCTTTCACAAAACCTTAGATTTCAATTTTTAACGACTGGTGCTGCCAGGTGTTATTGTATATTAAAACAATTTGAGGTCCCATGTGAGGATTAAATGGATAGAAGGTGTCCCTCTAATGAAGAAATTCAGAGAAAAAGAATTTTAAATAACTGTTTCTCTAAACTATTGTAGGAACCTTAATATAGGGAAAAGTGTAGAAAGGGGTATATAAGGTCTAGGTGAGTGAGAGGGTTAAATAGGGTGAAGTAAAACCAATGTCATGTAATACTTAATATTTGGTTGAGGGAAAGATATATATGAAGTTTAGCTTTTGAATAAGAGTGGCAGTACTATTCTAATACAAACTTAATATATCATGAACGAAAATCTTTGAGGACAATACAGCGAAATGTGGCGTTAATGGGATATTACAACAAAAGACCAACTCGAATATCTTTACTAACTGTACTCCATTGGCTGCAGTGCATGTACTGGGCTCGTGAACATATCGGTTGAACCTTTGATGACTGAAAAACTTTGTTTCGTCAAATGAGTCTCGTTTCCATTTGGTAAGATCTGGTAGCAGGATTTGAATGTGACTTAGATCCCCAAGTTGTCAACAGGGTATTGTAGTAAATTATAGGTGGGCTTCATAATTATGTAACATAGCATAAACTATGTCATATGGTCCAACTAAAATAATCATTGACAAGAAATGGATATGTTTCTCGACTTGGAGACAATTTGTAGCCTGTCGTGAACTTCGTGTACTCGAAAAACAATGAAATTTTCCAGGGTGACAATGCGTTTCATCACCAGACTAAAATCGTTTGCGATTGATTTGAGGAACATTCTAGACAGCTCTTGAGAATAATTTGGCAAGGTATAAATCTAATCGAGCATATATAAGACATAACCTAAAGGTAGTTCTTGCTCAAAATCCTATACCGGCAACACTTTCACTATTCTGGGGGGCTGTAGAGACAGCACTGCAGAATATTTCTTCAAGGAATTCTCGAAGACTTACCAATTAAAGGTCACGTTGAGTTGCTGCACTTTGCAAGGTAAAAATAGGGTGTCATCTGTATATACCAAAGTTATAACTAAAATCTTCACAAGAAAAATTATATTTCTTTAAAAAAAACCTTAAAACTATTAATAATATAAGAAAAAGCAGATTAAAAAGAATCAACAGAGAAAAAAATAAACACAAAAAATATTGAAAAAGTATTATTCCATAGTATAATTTTTATATTTTCAATATGTTTTTAGAAATTTAATTGGAAAATCAGCTTGATTGTATGTTGCAAAATTTATTGAAATTATTTTGAACATCTAAATATCTAATAACTAATGTAATATTGCGTAGGGTATAATTAAATAAAATATTTCTAAAAAACTTAAATTACATTCAAAGAAAGGTAGTTTAATCACAAAAAATCAAAACCATTCCATTTGTCATAAACGTTACTAAATATCATTTGATCCACAGTTTTATAGTTCTTATGTAAGTATTCAGATTCGTGAAAATTATATTTTATTATATTAATTTTAAATGAGTGAAAGATGAATCAGAATCATATATATATATATTTCATGGAAGTGTAAATATATATTAGCAAATATATTAGTAGCACCTAGTGATATGCCTTCAGTCTGCTTATGTTTTAACATTAAATAACTCATGGACAAAAAAATTAGCGTACCAAGAAATAATTGCGGGATCGTAACGAAACTTGGCATGAAGGTACATGTCGATGAGATATGCAAATGATTAGAATTGCAGAGTGATTGCGCATTACGTATAGCTGGTAGAGGGCGTTTAACGTCGTTCTCCAAAAAATATAAAACAGATAAAAAAAAAAGCTTGTTTGAGTGTGCTGAATCGTTTATAAAGGAAGAGCTGAGGTAGACATGTCATTACGCCGTTTTCGAAGACAATATGAGCAGCTGTCGCAGTTTGAGAGGGGGAGAATCATCGGCATGATGGAAGCTGGGTGGTCAGCTAGGCGAGTAGCTCGTCAATCAGGCCACGCTGAGTAAGAAATGCAAGGGTACAGCCAACTGCTTCATCGGCAGCCATCCAGGCACAAGTGGCACCTTCACTAGGGGCCCCTGTGTCTTCTCGAACCATACGAAGGCGCCTGGCTGAAGGACATTTGGGATCGCGGCGCCCATTGCGTGTGCTGCCCCTGACCCGTCGACACCTCCGTTTGGAGTGGTGCCGCGCACGGAAACTGGACTGCAGGGGAATGGAACCAGGTCCTCTCTAGAGACGAATCCAGATTCAATTTCAGCAGTGATGACAATAGTGTTCGGGTGTGGAGCCCCCTTGGTGAATAAAGCTTTTAATATTATTAATTTTAATAATAAATGTTATAAGCATAAAACTGCTTCCTCTTAACAATGCTAAAATTAAAAAGCTTTTAAAAATTATAAGAAATGGGTCAACTTATTATTAATTATAATAATGTTAAAGGTATGCAGAATAGTATGAAATATAATTTTACAATGATTATAAGAATTATAATAATGACCAGCTAGCTATTAATGCTTTAAAAATTATTAAAGACAAAGTCTTAAGATATATCATGTATGAAGGTACAGGTTTTTTTTGTTTATGATCTCAATTAATAATCTCTCAATATATAAAGAAAAAGATGAGAAATATAATACTAATAACTTTATTACTAAATTGGCTATAAGATATGGTTTACTTTTAGGAGCTTTCAAAGAGTATAAATATAATATTAATTAAAAAAAATTATGAAATTAATTTCAGCGCTAATGATGGTAAAAATATCAATGACATGAAAGGATCCATTACAGAACTATAGAGATTTTTTATTAGGGTGCATAATAAAATTTCTAGTAATTATGCAATTAGTTGCAAATATTACTATTATGAAATAATTAATGAATATCTTGGGGAGAAATAATGCTTTTGTTGCGAATAAAAATTGTGGTAGAAGGACTTATAATAAAATAACTCCCCTGTGTGCGTCTGTGAAAAATATGTTTTGAAATTAATAATATTTATTATCCACATATATTTTAACACCAAAATATCATAAGAAACCAATTAAATTTATAACAGTGACTAATGGTTTTAATACTTGTACATACATTTCAAAAGATGGTAAAATACTGCACTTTTTCATGAGAAACTACAAATAATTTAATAAGACTGCAATTATTAAAAATATTTCACACAGATATCACTAAGCATATTGTAAACATAGAAATATATTCAATCCATGCCTATGATTTTGTTGAAATTTTCAAATCGTTAGATATAGATGCCCTTGTAAGGGCACTTTTTAATTATTTTTTAGAAATATAAATTTTAATCTTAATTCTTATGTAAAATTTAATTATGTTACTTAATTTAATACTCAAAGAAAATGCTATTCAATTTAATTGCAAAAAATATAAGCAAATTAAATTTGCAATAAGGACCAACCACTAATGGCTTAGCTAATATCAATAGCATTTTTATGGACACAAATATATATATATATATATATATATATATATATATAAAGAAATTTATTTTATTTAAATATATTGATGACTATATTACCTTTAATTACAATAATAACAAAGATAAATTTAATGTTACTTTTCATCCTTCTTATTTCAAACTGTTAAAAGTTAAATGGAAACAGATTATTTAGACATTTAATTAGAAATTAATGATAATGAAATTTATAGCGATATTTTTGATAACAGATAATTTTTCAATTTTCTTTAATAATGTCTCTTTCTGAGATAGTAATATTTACATTTCCTCTTTTTGAAAGAAAATATTTAATTACGTAGCGTAATAGAATTTGATTTCAAAAAATTTTAAAATGATAGATCATTTTAAGAAATTTTAGAATAATTGTATTAAAGCTAATTATCTTATTAATTTTTAATAACTCATTTAAAATGTGAAAATTTAAAAAAAAGAATAAAAATTGTTTTTCAATTTAAAAGTATTCAAAAAAAAGTTCACTTAAAAATTAATATTCTCACTTCATACCAGAAAATAAATAAGGTTTGCTTTATAAACTAAAATAAAAGTCTTTAATTCTAATTAAAGCCAATAAGTGGCATTAATAAATCACTGTTTTTTAAATTTATTCATACGTATGTTGAAATATATTAGTTATATATTTTTTAAATTGAAATAGTTTTTTTAAAAACCTTTTTGTTTTTCAGAATTTTTGTAATTTTTACTATATCATTCACAATTTTCGTTATGAAGACACGAAATTGAGATATTACCTTTTTGTGCTCATTTCTAATAAAAGTAGCCGAGTACTGTTTGCAAACTATTTAATGTTAATATCAGACAATATTAATTATAATTCGATTAGAGTTTCTGTGAAAATATATTTTAATTAAGCTTAATTAGAATTTCATATCAATTAGATATATATTTTTTTTATTTTATTTTAAAATTCTCTTCTGTATTTCTTGTGTCTGAAAATATTTTAGTGTTGTTTATCCTCGTTCTTTCGATTCATGGCTCTTACTAAATTTTATTATAAAGTAATTTGTTAAGGGTAATAATTTGGATTCATTAAAATGTTTAATCATGCATTTCAATTCAAATTCTGAATTAGCGATTTAAATTATTTTATCTCCGATTTTGAATTCTTATCTACTTAATAAATTTAGAATGCTTAAAAATATTTTCATATCTTAGGTTTGCTTAATCTTATAATTTTTCAGTTAATAATTGAATCTTAATTCTTATGATACATATGTAGTTATTTAATTAATTTTGTTAATTCTAGTTATTTTTCTTTTACTGTAATATTTATGACATTTAATTTTAAGCATTAGATTGCATACGTGTTTCTTTTGGAGACATTTTATAATTTATACATAATTCCTTTACACACAATAATATATATATATATATATATATATATATATATATATATATATATATAGGTTAATTGTAATTAAACTTGTTAAACTAGGTCTATTCTGAGCGCTCTATAGCTATTACTAATAAGCGGATTGATTAGTAAATGTGTAAATAAGATGCTGAAATATAAACAAACAACAAACATAGTTTATTGTTTCAGACTATTTAGCGATGTAAAGCATGTTGTTCTGTTGTTCAATGTGGGCCCCTTCATGAAGATATATAATGTGCAAGCGATGAATAATATGTTTAACAGCTGACTGCAACTGGTCGTTAGTGATCAATCCAGTATGCGGTCTTTAAGGTCATTTAAAGTTGCAATAGTCCCCATGCTCTTTAATTGGCCCTATAACCTAAAGTCACGCAGAGTGAGATTAGGAGAGCGAACCAGCCAAGGAGAGGGAAATGAAAGGCTAATCACCCTGTAAAATGCTGCTGCAAAAATTTCGGAACAAAGAGTCTATTATGTGGACGAACATTTTTCTACGTAAAAGTAGTAGACGCAAGGCATTGTCTCTGCTGAAATTGAAGTAAGACAAAACTGTCGAGCGTGTTTTGGCATATGAGGGCTGTTACAGAGGCCTTTTCTTTAAAGAATGATTCGAAGATGAATTGGGAACTGAACTCACACAAGATGGTAACTTTAAGCGAATGTAATTAACTAATGAAGAAGGCACGTGAATTTTCCATGGCTCAAATTAGACAATTTTAGGTGTTCACTATTCAATCGAGATAAAAATGTGCCTCATCTTTCCAGAAATTTTTCCCTTGCCAATAATCATTGACATTTGCTCGGACAAGAAAAGTCAGTGCAAAAGATAAGCAACGGTCAATGTTGGTAACAAGCCGGTGATAGTTATGACTGGTCTCATACGGAAAAAGTGAACTAGATACGTTTAATTATCGCGAGACTTGCCGTGCTCTACTGACTCAATAATTGTTCGTCAGCGACTGCTCGACAATGATGTTGCTACCTCTGAAACGACTGGTCGACTTGTGCACTGATAGGCTTTCGTCTTCTGTCCCCTTAAACACATAACGACTTATTTCCCGATTAATGCACGTTCTGGTAAACTAATAGCCCTGGTATCTGAAAGAATATGCTTCTCTCTCGATCTACTCCTTTTTATACATAGAACTCACGCTCAATCGATCTGTTTATGCAAATCAGACTGTTTCTTTCTTCACTCGCAGTGCCATTATTATCCTTCTTTGTACTGTCATGATGCCTGAAAATGTAAAAATAACTGTTTAAAACGCCAAAATGCTTGAAATGTTAAAAAGCCCACAGTTATAAATTTATTGCATGGCTTTTCAAGCATTTTGGCTGTAATGAGCCCCTGGCGAAGTTTTTGAGGAATCTTTCATCATATTCTTTGAATTGACTATTAGCATATTTGCGAATCAGATCGCATTTAATTAGAGCCACAGAATGCTCTGAATAGGTCTAGTTTAATTATGATCGCCTTGTGAGTGTACGCGTTCTTTGTAATCGTATTTACTTCTAATTTATCGTTTAAGAATATCATATAAATGTATGTGTGGGATTAATTTTGTGTACATATATTTTACATACAAGTGATTTTATTAAATAAGGTTTTTGTAAATATTTATGAATATCACATGAATTATTTAGAATTATTCATTTTGGGACAAAATACTTAGATTTAACCATCGATAATGATGGTAACATTAAGGAAAAATTAATCATTCAAATAAATAACCAAAACTAGACACCGTCCTCCAAAAAGAAAAACAATAACAATTCAATAAGACGTTTGCAAAATCTTAAAAAAAATATTTTTTCATCCTCTATCTATTAAAATATTGACATGTATTACGTAATTCATAAAGTTAAAATATCCTAAAAAACATGGTACTTAATCATTCTATTTGTTCATTTTCTTGCGAAGCATTTAACTATTCCCGCTTTTGACTTGATAATATCTCTTGAATACAGCATCCTTAATAAAATAAAATTTTCTGAGCAGACAAGAATATATAATGCTTTAACAAACGCTGTCAAAATAGTGCTTTTTTTTATTTACCACAGGAAAATAAAAACTTTCTTCAGAGGCTACGTACATAAAAAATATAAGACGTAATGTGCCGCGCAGGAAACCGAGCATGTAGACATAACCGCAATCACTTTTAAGGCAAGCAATACTTTCAAGCCCTTTTCTTATTAAACAGAGCTGCTTCTGAAAATCGATACTTCTCCTGTCAGTAGACATGATCTAAAACCGATGACTGTCTTGTTTGTTATAGGAGAGGCTATTTCATGGATGATGAATTGTGACTAATATTTCAAAGACACGTGCTCTCAAACTAAATGGATTTTGAGATACTCTATGCATACTTATGAGAGATTTAGTAGCTTCTGAAAGTTTTTTATAAGTCAGCACACATTTCTAGCCTAGGGTTTTATCACCTCACATCTATTACAGTAAGATATCTCATCAATTGCGCCATCTGTTGATCTTCCCGGCACTGACCTTTTTTGTGTAATAACAAGTGTGTAAATAATTTCATGTATTCTTTTAGAGGTCAAATGTATAAAACGTCAATACTGCTAAGAATCGTTTTGAAAAAAATCTACTTAAACATTTTTAAGAAAATTTTAAAAAAAAGTGCTTTACTTGAAAAATCTGTTTAAACTCTTTTTTAAGTTTGAATAAATCATTTTCAGCAATCAGTTTTCGTATATTGTCTTCATATATGTACTACTAGAATTGATTGAAAATTAATGTCTTCATAGCCATAATCTTTTTATTTGTTATTCCATTTTCACAATTATTATTGTACCCAAGAGCTACACATGTATCTTCTAAGTGATGCACTGTTCATTTTTTGACATAGTCCCCATCCAATCTCAAGCACTGGTGCCAACGCGTGACTAGTCAGGCAAACCCGTAGGGGAAGAGTTCTGGTTATTTTGTTTCGACTCCAGGCTCTAATGAAAGCTGTAACCCCATTGTCACAACGAAAAAGATATTTTTTAAGGTGCTCTTTCAATTTTCTGAAGAAGCTGAAGTCACAAGATGTAGTGTCGAGTGCAATAAGACTCCTCTACTTCAATCTCAGATCCATGAGGATCTTCATTTTCTTCAGTTCTCAGTATACCAACGTCATCTAGGAACAAAGAAAACTAATGAGCTACATAGAAGACACATGCAGCTTTCAAATACAAGAAGAATTTCAAAAATCAAGTATCAAATAAAAAAAGTTAAGCCTATAGAGGCTTTATTTCTCAATCAATTCTCACATATGTAATTGGTTAAATGCAAATGCCTAAGCAAATATATATATATATATATGTGTGTGTGTGTGTGTGTGTGTATTGACAGTATTGCGTGTGCGTGCGTGCGTGCGTGCGGTGCGCGTGCGTACTTACGTGTGCGATGCGTGTGTGTGTGTGTGTGTGTGTAGTAGTAGTAGTGTGTGTGTGTGGTAGTTAATAATAAAACATATATAGCAGGGGCTCAATTCTTATCTCTTAGCAGATATAAACTGCCGTTAACAACAATTCAGTTGATCCTCAATTATATAATGGAGAATTAGATTTAATTTCATTAGCCGTCAGAAATAAAAACTTTTGAGATAAAATCCTTCTATATTAAAGATCTTACTTGAGCACCACTTAAGATTTTAAATATACCATAGGGGTCTACATATATATTGCTTAAAACTTTAATTCAAGAAAAATAATTGGTCATGCAAAAAGTAGTTATACAAATGGGAATTAAAACGCTCATTTCTTTTGCCAGACCTGTTAACTCATATTGCAAAATTCAAAAGCTTAGAAAATAATTATTTTATATTGAGCAAGCCTAAGATAAAGGAGCATTATTGCCAAAATGTTTTCTTTGCAAGTGCAATATTCTTAAATGAATATCTTATTATCTTCACTATTATTGAGAAATGACATAATTCTAATGAAAATTACTTTAATTAAATCAAAAATACTTTACTTTATAAAAGCTAATCTAACTGCTTATGGTGATAAGAATACTTCAAAGTAAAAAAAAAATTTAATTTTATATTTAGCGTTCACAAAAGAACAGTGTTCCTTTTATCTCTTAGTCAAACTTTTTCTTTCGAAGTAAAAATATTTACACGTAAAAACGACTTTACAATACAAATTTAGAAAAAATGATAATACCTCCTCTTAGATGTAAAAATAAATCAGACCCTTAATTAGAAATAAATTAAGATAATCATTATACATAAATTAGTTTCGATGATTATTATGCGTCTAATGAGTACGTATAAAGGAGAAGAAAAGGATAAAAGTTCTTAACGATAAATATTCAAATGTTTTTCTTAATTATGAAATACTGTAAGAGATAAAGACAATGGACATATGCATATGGAAATAATAATTAATTAATTTAATCTACTAATTTCAAAACACTTTAAAATCACTATATTTTTTAATCAATGGATTTTAAAAGAAAAGAGTGAATATAAGTGGATGAAATCTCACAAGCAAGAGCGTTGTAAAAAATGCAATAAATGAATTTCACTTCATTGTCATTCTACATAATAATCACTAAAAACTGATAAAAAAATATGTCTTCCAGTCTTGTTTATTTTATTTTTTTATTTCTGAATGAATTATCAATGCTTTTTCCCCGACTTTATATATATATATATATACATATATACATAAATAACTCTTTTTTCAACATGATTACTGCATTATTTTAGCCATATTCTCCGTATTGCTTCCTTTCCTAAGATTTAGAATGATTCTCAATTAGCACTTTCAAAGACATTTCTGGAAATTCGGTTTTAAAGGTTTTTATTATTATTGATTATCATCACTCATTTTTTTTGTTCTTTATGTACTTAATAAGTTACTTGTTTTGTGCAAGTTTCAAATGAAGAATTAATAACTTTAATTTTCTTAAAAATATGGAGTTGCAAAATTAACTGTTTTGAGAATCAATGTTCAAAATTTTTATTTTTTCAGACATTTATAAATGTTATGTAAAGAATTTTGAGCAGAGTGAGTAAGTGATAATGGAGTTTAATGGCTCAAAATCCAGATGTGGCTATGCTGTGACAAACAAAGTGTTATTATGATCCAGACTTTTGAAAAAAGCAGGAAAAATATAAAAATTAATCTACAAGAAGAATCAAAAATAGAGAAAGTTGCCATAGAACCCCGGAGATGCGTTCCCCGAGTTTACTAAAAGACCCCACCAGAGAGGAAAAGATCCTTAAAGTATCTTGGGGTTATGATTCCCTTTATTACCGAAAATAAACAAATTCCTGAGGGAAATTTTGAATAGATAATATTTTATGCAACCCTGTAGACAATATGGAAAAATAAAATGAATACTGAACATTTTTAAATAAATATGTACAGAAGTTCAATATTTCAGATCTTGTCACTTAATTGGCATTGGAGAGCTGAATTTCAGTTATGTTTCAAGATTCTGACCAAAATGTGAACTTGCATCACATGAGAGAGCTTAGTCACCATATGATTTCTTTTTCAAAATGAATGCAAAAATTTATAGTGTATATATATTCACTTATATCGAATGATTAGAGAAAAAAATTTCTCTAAATAAAATAAATTGCTTTAATTAATCTAATCATAGCATCTAAGATTAAATGGTAATTAAAATTAGATCACTCACAAGAGGTTCAATTAAAAAAACATAATTCTCTTTTTCTCCGGCTTTTTTTACAGCATTTGGAAGGAATTTTGTACTTTTTGGTAGGTTGAAATATATGATGAACTTATGATTTAAAAAATATATTAATTAAATACTAAAACGAAGAGAAACACTATGCAAATAGCCCTATTGATATTCTCTTCCTTATATCATTACTTAACGGGTGACTATAGATAAATAAATGAAACTTTTGTGATGCATTTCTTTCATTATTTAACTCTAGACATCTTAAGATCTAATTAAATAGTCAATAATTTTGAAACTCCAACTGATGATACGTAGAGAAATACAACATGATTTATCATCTAACAAGAATATGCAAGATCGCTCTTTCAAATCCCTCATAACTCAGTTAATCCTAGTTTATGTTAAGAAATTAAAGTCTTGGCTTACCAAATCACTCTTACTGACTCAAATATCTTTTCGATTCCTATTATTCTAATCATGGGTCACTTTCAACTACTATTAATCCAAATGATTAATTAAGATGATTCAATCAAATTTACAAATATCTATCAGCTTGCCATTATCCTCTATTTCCCTTTCCTTTTAATTATATAGCGCTTTGATGTAGCTATCTCTAATTCTCACCATACTTCTTATCTTTATCTAATTTACCTAATCACGTTTTCATATTTATTGGGAAGAAATTGTATTTTTATCTAATTCCAATTACAAAGAGTCCCCGAAGTTAATGAAGAGAAAACCACTAATAGCCCTACGTTACACTGTTATTACTAAAATAATAGTATAGAATAAATAACAAAGTATTGATCCATACCTATTCTAACGTGGTATTCATTACAAACCTCTCATTTATATTCATAGACCTACAAAAAAGTATGTTTCAATTTCATTAAACTTTTTGATTTGTCATAGATATCCACAATAAATATGCATTTGTGGAATTTCTAATGCAAAATAATTTTATTAGAGATGCAGTTTTATAAATCATTTGTTCATTTGCTTAAATAAATCAAAATAATTTTAAAATCAACATTAAATTGTATTGAAGCTCTTTAGTTATTTTCATGGCGTTCTTAAGTTTTTTTGTGTGTGACTAAAATAATAAAATTTATTTTTGAAGATAATCCCCAAGGAAACATTGATCGAAGAAAATAGCACATAAATAATTAGAGACAAAGGAATAATATTGGCAACACCTCTTTCCTTACTTCTTCATTAAATCAATGGTTCCATGCTTCAAATACTTATTTATTTGATTATAACGCTTGCCATTAATGTCTTAGAGGGAAATAAATATTCGTTTCTTCACAAGGAATAATCAACCATCCCTTCCAAGAATTTATATTTGAAAACATTATGAATTATATATGCACTTTTCTATGCAAAGTATCCGCCGCATAAAGTGAAATCTTACTGAAATATTTTTGCTTTCATCCTGAATTAAGAAATATATTATTTCTTATAAAACTTTAAATAGTTTTGGGTACAATTTAAACCTGAAACAGGGGAGAAAAAATTCACTTGTAGTAGTGTATTGACATGGGGCGAAATTCATATTATAATAACATTTCATTTCTTGAAAATGGTCTGAATGGAAATAAAATTAAAAAGAAACAAGAATTATCAAATGGTAATAAATGATAAAACATTTAAAGAGAGCAAGATATTGTAAAATTGTAATTATTACTAAGAAATAACGGAGATAGAAGCTTAATTTTTTTTAGAATTATTCTTTAGGCTTCTCCACATTACCACCATATTACCTATTGTTTCTTATAATTTCAGGGTCCATCAATGTAGAACTCTGCAGATTGAACACTTTTCTTAATACTGCGCCTCATTTCAATCTACCACCTCTAGAATCAAAACGAATTAACTTTAACAAAAGGTAATTTACAACATTGTGTACACAAAGATCAGCTAATATTCAGAATAGATTCTATCCAGATATCTCGGTTATTTCATAGTAATAGTTAGAATTTTGCAATGCCTTCTCGTGTTTGAAAAAGTCAAAAAAATAGCAATTGTGCTTTATCTGATTAAAGCGTTTCAAACTGGGAAAAATAAAGAAAAATACATACTGTTGATTTTAAATAATTACAAATATGAAAAGTCGATTCTTAATTATAAATTTGTGTTACGTAATTGATGCAAACTAATATTATTTATATGAAATTAAAATTAATGCTATATTTGATAAGGTAATGGTTTAAACTTGTATAATCATTGCAGAAATTATTTTTTGAAAATAAGTAAATTTACTACTAGATTTCACCTTTTAAAACATAACTTTGTCTATAATTTGGCCGTGGTAGCCTAGTGATCATGGTCGAAGAAAATAATGCGGCAGCGTTGTTTTAGCTGTTGTGGTTGGGTGGGTTGTGGTTGTTGTGGGTTGGAGCCTTGATGCCACTAAAGACCTGATGTGTAGCGGGACTCTTGCACGCTAAATCTGGTCGAGGTCCTAAGTCCTTCTAGAACGTTGTTTGGAAGTTTGGAGAGGGAGGTGCCAGCTCAGATATTATTTGACCAAGGTTCATTGCCAATAGCGCTCGTGTTGCTTCTCACTGCGACGTTAATGAACAATCACAATCACATTGTACGCAATTTTCCTTATTATTTAAAGTATTTGGAGCTGGTTTTCATTGAAGAAGTCTGTTATATCCTTGTGGGCATCAGAATGATGTTAAAAATTTTCCGTGACAAAACTGGGAGTCTTAAAATAATTCTTTAATAAAAGAGAAAAAATACTTACAGCAGTATGAAAAAAGCGAAATAAAAGTAAAATATTTCTCAATATTTTTCGGTTTTTAAGAAAATTAATTTCAGATTAAAAACCAAAACTTGCATGATAGGAAATTCATAACTCTTGTTTCAGTTTCTAAATATTTTATTTAGTAGATATCCAAATGTACTTGAAATGTACAATTTTAAATTATTAATTATGAATTTTATTAATTTTTTCAGTTCAAAAACATGATTTTAGCAACCAAATCATACACTCGTGACTCATTTGAATACAAAAAACATTTATATTTGTAGTTTATATTCAAATTTGAGTAATATACTCGATCCATGTATTGAATGCTTAAGTACTGTATTCGAAATGATAAGTCCTTGCTTTTTACTCACAATTTTGCATTTCCAAAGCGAAATATTATACTTGCTATCAAACTAAAACAAATCATATTGGTTCAATAAAGTGTAAATTTTGATGATTAATCATATTTTTAAGAAAGTACTCATTTCGCATATCGCGTACCTACTGAATACAATATCGCAAATTTAATTGAGTAAACAGAAAATTGATTCTAAAAATATAGTATTGATTCTTCTTTATTAGATTTTATTTCTACCATAATCTAATTTTGGTAGTGTAATCTAATTTTAAGCCCAAAATAGCTATAGTTAAATTGTAAAAATTTATCTTTATTTCATAACATTACAACAACAAAGAACTTAGCTTAGAAAATACTGCTTTAATAACATTTACACGCACAAATAATGTTTTATATTTTTATTCTTTTTTCATAAAAGATTTCTCATACATGTGATTAAATACTTTTTACTATAATTTTGTGTAACAAGCAACCAGTTTACAATATCATTTATTGTGAAAGGAATAACTTTTAAATATTCAAACTTCTTATTAAGGTTTATAATTATATGTGTTATTTAAAAAAATAATATTTTAATGTACAACTCAAATGTTTAAGATATAAAAAAATGATTTTGAATAATTCATACGGATTATTTTTCTTTTGAATTTTAATGTATGAAATATTTTTTATTATAATTTTTAAACATTTTTTTAAAAAATTGAAGAATCATCAGTTTCATCATTATTTAATGAATATTTTTGCAATTAAAAATAATATTATTTATGCTTAGCTTGCTTAAAAAGATTAACAATGTATAAAAAAAATTATTTCTAGCAGTTGTGTGCATAAAAATTGTTTCAAATATGACTGTGAAATTTTATATGAAAAAAGGAATAAGTTACTTTATAATAGTAAAACTTTATATTTTTCTAGATAGAATTAATATTTCCCTAAAATAAAAGCTTCCAGATAAAACACACATTACTATTGTTGCTTTCATTAGTGCTTCACTAGAACAACACAACAGTTTTTGTTATAACTGCCAGCAAACGTCATAATTTCCAACTCTGATTTGAGATGAAAAAAACAACGTTTATATAAGCTGTTATATCAATTGAATAACTTGCACACAACTCGATTCAAATATCACTGACCACTAAACTTTTAACCTGAAACACTCATTCATTTCAGTCATAGACTTTTGTTAAATTATTCTTGTTTCGAGTAAACTGTGCTCCATTTATGATATGCAGTTTCCATCCTCTTTGTTGTCAACTATACATTAAAAAATAAAGCATTTGAATATTACACTTTCAAATAATATTCTTCCTATTTAATTATACTTGTTTTGAGAAAACTGAGCTCTATTCATTCTGTTGCAATATAATTAGATCTATCAGTTACACATAAAAAATAATGCATTTTAGAATTATACTTTCAAATAATATTTTTGTTACTTTTGTAAAGTGCATTGAATTCCAATTCAGCTGTAACATATGTAAACCCGCCACATTGCATGTTAAAAAGCTACTTAACCTTGAGATTGCGATGCATAAGTGTATGCGATGCGTTGCTTTACTGCCTTTTCCGACTGTTAAGTGGGCTATTTACTTAAAAGCTAAGCAATAAAGGAGAAATACGTCAGTTAAGAATCACTCAGTTTTTCTCATCTGTGAGCCGCTCATGAGTATTTCAGAAACACGAAATTAACATTATCACGCTTTCATGCATATAATACATTTATGTGGATAGTGTGCAGTAATTGCACTTTCTTTGAAAGGTTTTAGTATAATTATACTTTTAAAAAAGTAATAAAAATATTTAGTCACAATTGTCATTCCTGTTTCTTTTTAAGAAAAGAGGTAATTTTTCGTCATTTCATTGATACAAATAAATTTTTTCTCTACCAGATCAGTAACAAGCTAAAATATATTTAGATCTCGTCATATGAGGAATAATTTTAAGCATTTTAAAAATAATTCGCCTTAATGTTTCCAAAATATACTTTACAGTGCTGCTAATTAGATTATTACTATTATTTTTTCAAAGCAATACGCAAAAAAATGCTGTATCTCTCTCTCTCTCTCTCTCTTGACTCTATGACGTATACACATATTAAATGAGAATTAATTCAACGAGAAACAATTATGTGGCTGATTGCATACATACAAAATGCACTTGCTTCCTGTGTTTCGAAAGTTTCCAAGAATATTGGAAAATTATTAATAATGTTATTTTCTGTATTTTCTCATTCATTTATCAGTAACACCTGCCCAACAAAGCATTGAGTAAAATCGACCCGATGTGTCTTTCCCATCTTCTGAATTTACGAAATAAGGCAAAAAAATCTGTCCAATTAATTTCTGAGATATTTTAGCAAGGAAAAATAGCATTCTGAAATTAAAGGACTACCTCCCAGGAAATGATGTCTACTCAATACATGTGAACAATCAATAAATAGAGTATTTCGTGTCTAAAAGTATATCGATTAAGCAGAAATATTGTTTAATAAACCCAGATTTCACTTTCGCCATTCACAAAATATGTTTCACTTTTTTCCCGATATTCATTCAGTAATTTTCGAATGATTTTACCATCTTTAGCATTATTTGAAATGGAATATGGCTAGGTTTTTCTTTTTTTGATGGGGAAAAATGGGATCAAATATTTAGAAACATTAATAGGATCGATATCCGATTTCCGATCTTATTCTACAGTTTTGATAAGTTTATAGATAATTATTTTTATTTATGGATACGAATGAAAGATAATTTCTGTAAGCGAAATTACATGATCAAAAGTATGGCTTGTAAATATTCTGCCTTTTTTATAATCAGCACGAAGGACTTTTTTATCGTTATGATTTGTTTGAAGCTATTGACCGTTAGTTCTATTTGACATTAATTATCAGAATTTTGTAAAGTATTGCTTAAATAAGCATTATTTTAACTTAGCTTAAAACAAACTTAACTTATTTTTCACCTCGTTCTTAGTTTCAAGTTTAACTTAGCTTTCACCTCGTTCTCGGCCGGGGTAGCCTAGTGGTCATTGTCGTGGACTCGTGGCCGGCGGTTTTCGTCGAGTCATGTGTTCCAGTCTTGATGCTACTAAAGACCTGCCGTGTAGCCAGGGCTGATACACGTTGAATCTGTCCTGGCTCAAAGTCCTCTCGAAGCATTGGAGTGGAAGTTACGAGGGGAGGTGCCAAATCAAGTGTTATCCTCGTCACTTGACGGAGGTTCAAAATTAAGAGGCCTGTTGCCAATAACCCTTGTGTTACTTCTAGTGCGGCATTAATGAAACTAAACCAAACGAATCATCTCGTTCTCAACATTTATGTAACGATTCCTTCAATATTATTCAAACTGAATCTCATTATATTTTTTTTGTTTCCAAATAGATTAAATACAAATTTAACTTTTCCTATACTCCTTGGGAAATATTATTGTTACGTTTACACTAAATAAAACGATATCAAAGTAAATAAAATTACTCTAAAAAAGAATTTTATTATTATTTAATTAACATATAAAAGACGGTATAAGTCATTTTAATTCAAATCTTCCAGAAATTTGCAAATGAGAAAACTGCCCGTCTAAGAATTGATACTTGTCAGAAAATATTGGATTATACTTGAGCCTTTGTTTTATAAAAATTAAGAAAATCATCGCGATAAATAATAAATTATGAACTAAACTAATGTCAATACGATAAAAATTTTATCCATAATTTAAATAATTAGGAGAACTGCAGTAAAATACTTTGAATAAGGTAAAAAAATTATTTTTATGTGATAGATATTTTTATGTGATAGATATATATGTGATAGATGATTTCCCGGTATTGTAAGACAATTTTAATTTGTACCAACACACTATTCTACATAATTAAGTGTGAAATTATTTATGATGAGTCATAACATTTTGCTCAGTAAAACTTAAAAGACATTTGTTTTGCAAATAAAAGAATTTTTTTATTTATGATATAAAATTTTGATGTGTAATTTTTTTTGTTAAAATATATTACTTTCGAAAAATTGAATATGTTATGCTCACTTTATTCAACTAAGCATAAAGGTGGAGAAAAATTTTAACTAACGCATCGGAAATTTCGCCATCGCTTAAAAATTTCAATAAAAGTTAAAGTTTTTTCTGTTTTTTTTTTTTTTTTTTTTTTTTTTTTTTTTTCAAAAAATGCATAATTCGTTGAAAAAAGTAGCATTAAACATTAATTTAGTTTTATAGAAATTTACTGGGGAATTATTTTTAGATACAATAATTTTGGATTTTGTCAACCAGCAGAATGTTTGCAGTATGCGTGTTTATCTCTCGAAATGTAAAACACTAAAATCTTTTATTTGTTCTTGCATTAACAGTACCTTTTATAACACAGAAAATATCTGAAAAGTTCTTCATATATTATATTAAAATATTAAAGAATTTTCAAAAAAAAAGACTGTCTTTAATTTGTCATATTCTAGAATTCTGGGGAAGAATGTTTCATTCACAGTTTTTTAAGAGGGAATGGAAACCAAAATTATTTTTTTCAAAACTATGCATTTCAGATTTTTGAAAAAAACCTTGTCACTTTCAAAGCATTCTGCATTGTACTTTTTATATTAGTCGAAAGTATTTTTGATATTCATCTACGGTGATAATTGACAGCTCATGCCTCGTTATTTTTTTCACTTGGTCGCTGATTCGACATCAAATCATGCTTCTCTTCATACAGGAAAACAAAAAAAAAATCATACTTAGATAAGTCAGGCGAATAAGATATGTGGGGGCAAGGTTTTTGCGGCAGTTTTTTGGCCAAAAACTGATGCACTGAGATGGTTTTTATTTTAATTGGTTAGTCAGAACCTGATGCAGTGATCCTTCGGATTCTCAAATCTTCTGTTTAAATTTTCTGAACCAAACTCTACGATAATTCATTTAATTCCGCTATATGTTCAATGATCCCCCGTCGGACCTCATGGGTAAGTTTACGAATTTTATCGACATTTTCATTTGTTCAGGAAGTTTGTGGAGATTTGTCTCAATCGACAAATCACCATGTTTGGAATGAGAACACCACTAGTACATTTGAAAGCGTCATTTGTGTTAACAGATTTCAATATTGTAACAGTTTGGCCGGCGTTTTCTTCGTGCAGGAGGTAAGGTTTCATAACCGCGAATTGCTCATTTATATCTGTGTTCTCAAAAAAAAAACTAGGAAACTGCAAAATAGCTGTGTGGGAAGCAAACAAAAATTCACTGCGGGCAGACAAATCTTCCCAAGCGACGCTATAAGAACTGAACTTGCAAAGAATTACGGAAAACACACATAGCGGGAAAATTGTGCACTGTGCAAGCTCCACTCAGGGCAACGTTATTCCCGGAGCTTTTGGATACTCCCTCGTATATTATACACTTTGATTTAAAGAAAGTTAGCTCACACAAAATTGTAACTAATTACTATATACTTTGACCCATAGTAATGGTGATATTTTCTTATAAAATTCATAGACTTCTGTTAACTAGTCATAAAGAAATCTTTTAATAATTCGATTAAATTTTAACTAAAAAACTTCTTAATGAATTTAACTGAGCTGATTTTTGTTTCTAAGTGAAAAACAAAATAAAAAAAAAACTAGTTTATGGCCTAATTTAGAAATTAATGCAATTTGTGATACGGGAATTGAAATAAAAAAGTAATTAAATAACTTATGTAGGTAATATTTTTAGTTTTCTTATTTATGATCAGATAAGTATTATTTACAGAGAAAATGTTATCTTCAAAAACAAAAGGCAATATTGTTTTCTAATACTTACTGAGGACTATACAATGTATTATAATCTGAATTTCTTAATACTAAAACAAGGAATTTATACTTATTGTAGGTATTTATTTTTAGTTTCTCCCCCTAAACGATTGTTTTAGAATTCCGTAATATTCACTTTTTCTAAAGATGTCAGCCATATAAGAAATACAGATAATACATAGAACTCTTAGTTGTACTATTTTTATATTGATATTTTATTTTGTTTGGTTAGAATGTGACACTTGACTGTATTTCTAAAAATAGCCAAAAGAGAAATTATTATATAATAGTTTTTTAGTTTTATTTTTTATTTATTTACTTATTTTATTTATTTATTATTGTTTTTATTCATATTCATCCCCCTCCCCCCCAAAAAAAAAGAGAATTATAAATTGTTTTCCTTAAAATACTGTAATTTAAGAATAAATCCATAAAATGTATGTTATTAATAATAAATTGAAAGTATATTTAAGAATAAAAAGAAGGCAATATGACAAATCTTTTTGATATTATTTATACTTGAATTGGGGGAAAAAAGATATCGTAGGTTAAAAAAATTTTGAAAAGTAATAGAGCCCAATACTAATTTATTATATGAACCAATATTCCATGTACAAATAAATTTTATACTCCGTTTTCAGTTCAAAAACTATTTAATTGAAAAATGATTTTCTGTAAGATGCAACTTTTAATTTTCAATCAATAATGCTGAATGTTCTAAATCTTGTATTAACAATCTTGCCAAATGAATTATGGCTAAATGCACGGTTTTTCAAAAAGACTTCAAAAGAATTAAAAACTAATTATTTTTACAAAATCTTGTTTCTTACTGTTTACACGGTATTTATCATCTTTTATAACAATAAATGAGACAAATACAACCTTTTTCAATAATATGACAAATGATTAGAATTTATATAAATTTAGTTTATCAAAATTCTTAAGTTGAATGTGATCTTTTCAAAAGTTTTTATGAAACTAAAATATTTTTAACAGAAAAAATGTAGTGTTAAATTAAAGTCATATAAAATTTTTGCAACTGAAATATAATGAGCCTCTAATAGTTTAGTTATACATATCATGAGCATTTTCACACGTTACTGAAAAAGTTTCGGTTGCATAAAAGACCAATTTTCTGAATAAAAATGCCGAATTTCTGAATATATGTATATGATTTCTGAATATCTAAAGCGTCTTTGGTTCCAATTTCTGTAATTCAATTCTTGAACTTTTGGAAGTCACAGTGTCTTTTTAAAACCTTTTTTATTTTCTAACACAACTGGTTCATAAACCATTTCTTCCTTATATAATACTCCATGAATTCTGTATTTGAACCTTAATTAAAAATATGATTCTCATATGAATAATTGAGGCCAGATTCATTTGAAACATTAACCAACTTTAAATTCGAGTATGTAAGGGAATGAAAAATTTGGAGAGCTTTTCGCCTAGAATTATCTCAAGTTGTGATCCATTTCTTTCATTATTTAACTCTTCAATCATCTTAATACCTAAATAGTCGATAAGTTCAAAACTCCAATAGAAGAAAAGCAAGATAAAAGCATACTTAATTTAATAAAGAATACGAGTATATTTAATCAAAGAATATGCAAGATCGTTCTCTTTCTCGAATCCCTCTTAACTCAGTTAATCTTAGTTTATATTCAAATAATAAAGACTTATTTTATGCTAAAACACTAATTCCGATTCTAGCACTTCTTGGTTATAACAGATTTGACTTCTATTTTTTCAATATAAACGATTAGTGATGATAATTCACTCTAATCTATCACATCTATTAGCTTGTCGTTAATCTCTATTTCCCTTCTCTTTCCTTTCGATTCCCTTTCACTTTTATATCACAGTCCTTTTGTTACATTTCTTAACTCCGAGTCATTTATCTAATCATGTTTCATTTGGTTGGCAAGGATTTGGAATTATAAATAATTCAAATTATCAAAAGTTCCTTGAGGTTAGTAAAAAAAATTGCGAATAGCATAACGTCATGAAGTGTTATTTTAGTTATTCAATTGTAGTTCAAGAAAACTAAGTTTGTTTCCAATAGACTACTATGCTGCTTTTCAATGTTGTTATTATCATTAAATAAGGCCTATGTACAGAACACGATTTCTATATTCCTTACTAACTTCCAAACTATGTAAAAATTTGTCTGATACAAAAAGCAATTAGTTTTCAATAATAAAATTGTTGAGCATTAAGAGTAGGAATATTTTTAAAAAATTGACATAGAAAAAATATTTTATAACATCCTCAAGTTATACCGTTTCTAAAACTATCACAATTTTGTTACATAACCTGTAGAAACTAAAACTATATGAGCGTATGTTAAATCTAACGATCAACTTCAAAAAAATATTTGTTCTTTCAAATCACAGAAAGTGCCTGACGAATAATTTCTAAACGAATAGTACTATGATAAGTTTAGCCGCGAGCATGGAATTAGAAATTGAAATAAAATTATTTATCAGGAAGTCACAAATATGATTCTACAAGCTTGATAGATTTTGATTAATTAATATTTCAAGAGAGTTACAAAGTATTATTTGAGATAGATCGATGTAATTGTAAACCCTGATTATGTATACAATATGGCACCTAGAATGGTACAAATTCTCCAAACTTTCACATCACGTAAAGTTTGGTGCAATGTGAGGACTTTAAAATTTAGTTAAGTTTTAAATAGAGAGTGGTCTTTTTTCCTACTTTATTTTTACCCAACTGCCTTCACTTAAATCCATCCTAGACACTGAGACTAGATTAAAATTACTCAACGGATATTCAAATATCTCACAATGTATCACTGATTCATATTGTAACATTCATCAAACAAAACTACTTATCTTGCTTTAAGTAATGCTGATATATTTGTTAAAAAGTAGCTTATTTTTGCTTTAGAAATATAATTATGAATTATAAATAGCATCGCGTTGTGAAGACCGATGATGAAAGATTTTAAATATTATTTTTTATTAGATAAGCCATCAAATTATAACTAATCTATTGATTCTAAAGAAATTACATGTAAATTGATCAACACATTCATGCAATTGGAAGTTTTGTTTAAATTCCATAAAAAAAAATAAAAATCTAAAAATGTACTTTTTTTGAAATTATCGACGACTAAAAACCTTTAAATGAACACATTAGAGTTGTTAATATATTTACAATAAGACCTTACTAAAAGAACTAATTTTTCAAGGATACATCAAACAAACAAAAAATGTGTAAGCAGTTTTTATAAAACTATGAAAATAAAAGAAAGCTCTGTAATTAAACAAAGTTACTACAAGACTCTTAGAAATATTTACGAATATTAAATATTCTTTATGTAGCAAATTGTATACTCATAATTAATAAGAAACACATATATCATATGTAAATATTAATTTTTTAAATATGGCATGTGCTAATAAGAGTATTTAAGTAAACCAGAATGCTTTATCATTTTAAATATCATAATTTTTTTAGACAGATTCTTTAAGAACAGGAAAGCTCTTTTGTTCCAGAACATAACTCTAAGCTCTTAAAAGCTGGCGTCTGTAAAGTTCCATTCATTACCATGGCTACAAATCTAATGAACCAATAGGAAACGAGCGAACATTAAACGAGGGGATAAAAGAAATTCATTTCTTCACTTTACAAGAAAGCTTTCTAGATATCGGATATTCAGAGTGGGCAATATTGTTAAATTGATATAAAATTATTTTAAATACCAGCTATGATCGATACACCTAAATATATATATATCTATTGTAATTGCACCTTAATTTTCTTTTAAAAAAGAAATATTTATATATAAAAGCAATTCAACGAAAGGTAAGTTAAATTATTTTCTGAAAAAAATTATTTTAGCATCAGATGTTAATCAAGTTTTAATGAGTCTTCCAATATCATTTTCTTAAAAAAAAAAAAAAAAGAATGTGAGTGATCAAAAGCCCTTTTTACAAATAATATTCAAGTTTCAATAAAGCAGATATTTTAAAAAGCATTTACTCAACAATTACTTAAAATAATTCATTGTTTCCATGCTTCTTTTTATTGTCAGAAGACTATATAGAATTTCTTGAAAAAATTTCTATATATAGAATTATTAAAATGGTATACATTAAATTAATTTAATTTAAAAATATTACGTAATATAAGTACTTCACTTCAAATTAGCAACACTTCAAATTTGATACTTCACTTCAAATTAGAACAGGTAGAAAATTTATTTCTAAATGTATTCACAAATATTACTTATCTCTTAATTTAATTTTAACTTAATCTTAAAAACACATTTTCAAGCAATTTTGTATCGTCTAATAGTTATTAGTATGAAATTCATAGAAGTTGCTTAACTGCTATGAATTTTATAGCAAATTAACAAAAGCAATTTAGGAGGAAAGTTTATAGGATGATTAAAACCAGGCGCAGAGATAGCATTGACTTTTGAATGCTCAAGACATTATATTTTATCATGCACTGTTTAGTTTCAACTAGGTAAACAACCAGCTCGGTATATAATCATTTTATTTTCATTTTGAAAGTAATAAACACTTAAAAAATTATTTGAATATATTTTTTATGTTTTGTTAAAAGCAAATGCTTTACAAATAATTGTTTTTTTTTAATTTCCATGCATTTTTAAGCATTTTCATAGAAATGCGCTAGCAAAACTGCGAAGGAATGTATTGAAGCATAATGGAAATCGGTTATTATTGCTAATATTTAATCTCAAGCTGGTATGCTAAAACACATGAAGAACTATTGAAAACAAATTATTTTGTGAGAAATATTTTTTATTAACTAATTAGACACATGCATGAAGAAAAGTTTTTCAAAAAATTCTAATACATACATTCTTTAAATTATCATCAATCATTATATTCCACATTTCTGATATCATAAATTACTTATTTTCTTTACATAAAATATGTAGAATGCAAATGCGTCAAAAACATTAATGTCGGATGTAAAATCTGTGATCAAAATGAGAAAGATGTACAGCCCATATATGATTACAAAATGAAACAACACTTGATGAATGAGTCAGAATGAAATAACACTTGATTCTCTCAACTTCGTTACATTCTACGTGATATTCAACTTTTACTGAAGGCTATAAAATCAATTGTCTATTGGGGGGAAAGAGAAAAATGAATACCTTACATTTTCTTGAGGCACAAATATTTCCGTCACTGCAATCGCAATAGAAATCATTATTATAATAGCAAGTCCACTTAACTATATTAATTTATTCATTTGTTAATATAAAACGAATAGATATAGAATATACCACATAATACTCTCTCTCTCTCTCTTTCTCTGCAAAGCGTACATAAATAAATTATGCTGTGAACACAACTTTAGGGTTTATGTAATAATATCAAGAAAAATTAATATAATTGAATATAATAAAACATATTTGTACTTGATTGTTATTTAACTTTTATATATTAATTTATGGCAATTAATCTTAGATATTAATTAATTATATAAGAACAAGTTAAGATACAATTTTGTATAAACAACGTTGTAAGGAGACATATTTATATGTTGGGATTATAGAAAAATTGTATCTTTAAAAAAAAAAAAATTGCTTGTAGTATGCTCATGTAATACTAAAATAAAATATTCATGCAAAAATGAAAAAATTTTAAAAAATTCCAATAAATTTTATGCTTTTTTTTAGAAAAACAAAAAATTTTATTATTTACCATAATTTAAAATATACGCCGTTTTTGATTCATAGTAGAGGAATTTTTTGTCCATATATTGTACATTGAATTTTTTTAGCAATCTGTGGTGGTTTCTTCAAGTGAAATGTGAAACTTGACTAAAATCTTTTGAAGATTTCTGGATCATCTAAACTCTTCTTTTAGCTGCACCACTGATTCTGACATTCATTTTTTATTTTTCTTGCTGAATTTGGACAAAATATTATATATTATTAGAAAAACAGAATTTGACGAAAAATTGAAAATTTATTGAATACGAGTCAATGCTGTAATGGGTTTCCGCGTTTTCTAATGTCCGTTTCGGATATAAAAATATCACACAAGATTTTGAAGATATCCGAAAACCTAAAAACTTCTAAGTTTATGTACTCCTGATTATACTGCACAATTATATTTATAACATGACACTTTTTTCACTTTTCCTTCTCCGACAGGTATGAACATCGTCACAGCAATAATCGCTTATACATATCCGAGTCGTTGGACCTAAATGCGTAATCATATGAATCCATTAAACTTAAGCTACAAGGATAGTTTAATATGTTCTTAGAAATTCCAAGATATGGTGCTCGTAGCATAAAAAACAGTTTATTTTTAATAAGCATCATGACTCATTAGACAGCTGTCTAAGAATCAGTTACTCGTTTTCGTGATCATGACGCCTTTCGCACCTTAAAAATTATTTGTCATAACTTTTCTGGCTGATGAGTCCATCTTCGCCTTTTTTGGAAAAGATTCACCAAGTAACCCAACGTTTTGATTTTTGCTTGATTTCTAGCGCATAATGATCCAGGTTTCATCTACGCTGACAACTCGAAGCGGTAGCAATCAAATTTTTATTTGAAAGTAAATGACTACCAAATCAAAACTAACTTATGAATCAATTTAAAATTGGTTTCGACTCCGTTTAACAGATGGCATCACCTTATGATAACAACAATTTCCCGTAAGGATGCCATCTATCTTCAAATACGAGTATTTTTTGAAACACACTCATAGCATATTTTGTAGATTATCCAGAACTGGTAATCAGGAATTTACTTTAACATTTTCATGAAAGTATTCTTCACTCTTAGAATATTTATTTTTCACTGGTCAAATAACACATCGATCAATAACTCCCGAGTCTAACATTGAAAACAACATTTTTTTTGCAAAATTTTTTTTTATTCATCAACATAACACCTTTTGTTAATCACCTTTTAGGGTGATACAATCGTTCCAACGCTTTTCCAAATCATTTTTTTTTCTTTTTTTTTCTTTTTTTTCGCAAGAAATCTTTTTTGTTGCGAGTAAATAGCGATAAACAGCTTTCTGAATCATCGACTCGTTGCTGTTTTTGTTCCATCGAAAGCAATCGCGGCACCCACTTGGAAAAAACCTTTTTCACTTCACTTCAAAAAACCTTTTTCCTGGTCCGATCGACTTAAAATTTTGACACGTTTCAAGCAAAGGTTAGTACTCTAGAAAGACCTGGTTACTGGTTTACTACGAGCGCCATCTCTGGGTTAGTCTCGGGAGTTATTGATCGATGTGTTATTTTAAAACATTCACTTATTATATGGTTTGCATTTTATTCTTCAGTGTGTTCAATGATATTTGACAGAACCAAAATCAATAAAAATGGAAAAAAACTGACTTGCCCTTAAATGACGAGGCATACAAATAAGATTACCAAGAAAAATACTGCATAGCATTGTTTGTGTTAGATGTTTCGCTTAAAAATCGAAGACAACACAAAAAAAAACTTATCCATAGAAACAAGAAGCCAAGGAAAATGATTTATTTATTATTTATTTCAGTTTGCTCAAAAGCATTGAACTTTTACTACAGTTAAATGAATATTTAAATGACAAAAAAGAGATTTGGTATTCCTTTGATACACTCTCAGAAAAAACTATCCATTGTCTAAAAAAATGATCTTGGGGTTTTTACTGTTTTTCGGAAAAGCATTACAAGACTGGAACTGTAATTTTATTGTTTTCCTCCAAACACACAGTATATAAAATGATGATAAAGAAACCAATTTTCAAAAAAAAATGATTAATCTTACAATTACTTTTCTGTTAGGAATTTTTCTAATTTCATCAGATTTTTTAATTGGAACTCGTATGATATTACTAATATAATGACTCAAATCGTGTAACAATGATTCTCATGCTCTACCATTTTTAAACTGTTTTTAATAAAGATAAAAAATTTAAGGAACACTCTGTAATTTTAACTAAATTGTTATTACCTGATTTTTAATTCTTATGGTAATTGAATTTTCCGGTTTCTAATATTTTCTTTCTAAATTTTTTATCAAAATCTTCTGTTTCACCAATTATAAGAATTCTGAAATATTTCAATTTCTAAAAAATAAATTATATATCGCATATCACACGTAATAGTTTTTCCCAAAATGTGTACGGCGGTACCCTGGGACGCTGTGGAATTGCACAAATTCCCCGAACATTCCATAATTATTTTTCAGTTATAAACTTGTTCAATAATACAGCTATTTGAGAAAACCTATTATAATTCTTTTTCTACTTGTATATATATTTTATTTAATTTTATCCCTTGTACGAGCATGATTAGTTATGCTTTGACTTAGGCTGTGGGGTGGGGGAATCATTGGTTTGAAAAGGGAACTGAGAATCGAAAAGGCTTAGGATCACTGGCATATAACATAAATCACGATTCTTCTTTTGTTAGTTTCTGTTTCTTTAAGACTTCAAAGTTATCAAAAATTATTTTATTCTAGACAAAATTCGTACGTACATATTTAAATTTCTATCTCAATATCATACTATTTTTTAGCCTACTATTTTTTTTTATCCTTCATCCTTTTCATGTACAAAAAATTCAAAGCATATTTAAATTTAAGAGTTGAAATATATAAAGAGCTACATATATTTCACAATTTAATTAATTTACGCATTCAAATTTTTTCTAAAAATGTGCAGTTTTTTCTTCTTATGTCTGTTATATATTAAAGTACATCTCATATTCAAAATCTTTATTTTAATTAATAGCTTATAAATTGCTTACACACTAAGCATCATTTATATGGCATGAAAAACATGAATAAAGTTTTCAAAATCAGTTGCACGAAATGGCTCTTCTATGAGTTTTGGAGCAACATAAGTCTTACAAATTAAATCCAGACTACATAATAACGCTCGAATAGTTCCAATTTATGCGGATTTAACTAGAAGTACTTCAATGTTAAGCTTTAAAAGTTTATACCTAGTTCCAAAATTTATTTGGTTGCAATTCACATTTCTTACAATTTTTCTCCTAAACTTTTCTATGTGCCCTACTTTTAGGCTTAATTTTATTTTACCTCTCAAACAGAGAGCTGGTGAAATCATTTAGTTTAGTAAAATAAAACTGTTTTGTTTCTTATTTTAATTAGCGTGTGTCTGTCTTTCTAAGAACTTTGGACCTATAATGATATACGAATTAGGAAAGACTGCATAAATTTAAGAAATAAGTAAGAAATGTCTAAAAAACTTTTAAGGGGCAAGTATTTATAATATAACATAAAGCCATGTACTGTGTTAAAGTGAAAGAAATGGAAATGAGCATAATTAAACAATTCATATTATTTTTTAAGAAATGGGAATCATTTACATTATTTAAAGCTTGTTGTTACTCAAACTCTATGGTTTTATTATTTCTCCTTTTGCTTCTATATCTTTTGGAGATGAATCATAAAATAGATCAATGTAATTTGATTAATCATAATAATTGCATATCAATTCATTAAAAGTTATTCTCTTCGCTATTTCACTTAGATTCTTTTTCCAATGAATCATTGGACATTAGAAAAAAAATGTCCGTAACAAATCACCATGTGAAAATCGATGAAAAACTCCCAAATAAAAATAATATTTTTAACTAAGCTTTAACTATAGCCTTTTTATAAAAATATTTTGATGTAAATACAAATTCATAAAAAACTTTTTTTCTTCATTGCTAATGCATATTAAAAAATAATGTTTAAAGATATCTTGGCAATTGTACAAAGATTAATGATTGTAAATCTCTAGGACGTAAAAGACTTTAGCATTTATTTTGGAAGAAAAAATTCGATGCAATGTAGATTCAGTATATTGCAATTTCATGATAATGAATTACAATAATTAATTTAAAAATCTTTATAATTATTAAATGATTATAATAATTAAATAATTTTAAAATTAATTTTCAAATATTTTCTTCCATGTAATATCTTTAAAATAAAATTAGTTACTAAATATTATAAAAACTGTTTTTTTTTTTTTTTTTTTTTTTTTTTTAATGATTGCATGATTGAAAGAAAAACATATTACAAAAACTTGGAGGTTTCTCACCTTTGATAAAATTATTTGAGCTTTCGTTAGATACATAATGGCCCATTTTTATCTCTTAATTTGAATTACAGTAGGACATATTCTAAAATACCAATATGGAATGCAGTACATATAGTGTGAAGTATTCCAATTCCAAGTAGGAATAATATAATGTTACATTAAAAAACTTTAAAAGTTAGGTTGTTTTTTAATAGAAAAATAATACATGCATTTTAAATCTATAAACATTACTTCAGCCTTAAGGGAAAGTTATTACTTTAAAGGAGAAAAAAAGCAGGAGACTACTGTAGTGAAAAATGTTTCCTTTGTTTTATTGGTTTGTGGATCCAAGGAAGGTATTTTTAAATATATTACTTTCTCTTTTTAAAGATACTTATCCTACTTTTACTAATATCTTAAGAAAGTAATAAATTAAAATAATGTTAACATAGTTTCAAGTTTTATTTTAGATCAAAATTTTTTTATCAACTTTGGTATTTATCAATTTGGAAGTTTGGTGATATTTTTAGAAAATACAATATTATCCTCGCTTGTACACGAAGGGATGCTATTTGCGTTGCATTTTGATTGAGACACTTTGTAGAGTGTTCTCAAGCGCTTTTCTCTTTTACTTACTTTTTGGGCTACTTAATTACGTTTTCTGAATTCAGAACCTCGCTTTGTGACTTATGTAAATTAGCATTACTGTATTTGAAAAGTAGTGTATAGGAAGTAATCAAATAAAGAGATTTGAGGTATTTTAGAGATGAGAGAGAGAAAAAATAGAGAGAGAGAAGAAAAGAATATATAGAGAGAGAAAAAACAACGAAATTGACGAGCACACAATAAAGGTGAGAGAAGGTGTAAAATGATCTTCTAAGATTAGATTCCTGATTTGGATACAGTCACCAGAATTTTATCGGATTCAGATCCAATATTAAGAACTCTACTGTTTGCTGTAATTAAGATAAGTAAAATTCTCAGTTATAATCTTGGGTTAAGAAAGCAGTTTGGTAAAAACTCCTAGTTAGTGATACATTTTGATTCTCGATCGTTCTAAAGTTAGAATAAGTTTGGTTAAACTTATCTTGACTGAGACTATTTATTGACTGATTATTTACTGGGTCTCCATTACTCTTAATATTAATAACGATGTGCGTGCGTTACAACGTGTTTGAGATTATTTATTTATTTTGATTACTCAAAGCCTGCTGAAGTTTCAATTGGATATAACATTCAACCAGAAGCTGATTCTGTTTTTAGGTTAACTCCTTGTCATATGTTTTTGACCTTGAGATTTTCATTTCTGACGTGACTCGACTCTCTATTTCGAATATTGAAAACTTTCTCTTATTTTTCCTTTGTGTTTTCAAAAAGTCACTTAAAATCTTAGAATTTCAGATGAAAATTTAAAAAAAAAGTTTTTAATGCAACTTTTTTTTATATCATTACCCATTTCATCTTTTCCAGCCTCTGTTGAGTGTAAAATCTTTATATAATTTCCCTTTCGAAGAGAATATTTTTGAAGTATCTCTAAGGTGATTATACATAATTACTCATATATTCAGCTGTTATATGTTTTAAATGGTGCTCTTAAGGCATTGTCAAATAAATAAAATCCTGGCATTTTTTTCTTTTAAACATATTTTGAGCTAGCCTTAAAAAATTTCATAACATAAGAAATATTTCATTATATCACATTTTAACATTTTATAAATACTTAACTATACTTTAGACATAGAAAACAGTTGTCAATAATAGTTGACACCAGACAGTAAGAATAATGGAAATTCAATTCATTTACAGGTATAATTTTTTACAATTTTATATGAAAAAAATTTATAACGATGTAAATTTATTAGTTCCGTAATAAATGATAAATATGTTTGCAATTTTATTTCGATCCATAGTAATGCCTAAGCTTGAGGGACTTTAAAGATATGTACTATAAATGTATTCATTTTGAATTACTGGCATTGTTAACATTAAATTATTTCTTTCGATTATTTGTCATAACACTCATTTGTATTGTCTTTCTAGAAAAGCCAGGATTTTGAATCATAAAAATGTCCATTTCCTGTTTCATTGTGTTATGCATAGACGTGTTTTATTTTTCTATAGTGAATCATATGATATTTTTTTTTCTTCTCCATCCCTACCACCACATGATGTATTAGTATTTAAGTCATGAAAGCTTTTCAAATGCTGATGTTAGCCTGCATGATTCTATGTATATTTCTAGTTTGTTTTTCTCAACACAGAAATTATAATACAATGTGATACTTTGATGCGTATGCTGATCAGATATATGATTACTTGCTTTAAACCATCTACATTTATTTTTAGCTATGGTTTCCAAGCATAAAATATGTTTCAAAGTCTCTAAGTACAATGCCTATAATCAATTTTCTTCCATTCAAAGTTCTCGTATATATTTTAGTAAGAAACAAAAAAGTATCTTTTGGTATGTTTTCTAAGGTGTAACGTTGCAATTGTTTCGAAAATAGTTTTTTTTTGTCTCCACAATATTTTGCACTTGATCCCTAATGATAAAAAAAAATTTTGTTTTTGAAAAAGAAATTATAATGAATGTTGATAATGATATGAATATTTACTTTGTTCGGAGGCTGTGCATCTAATAATCGCTTCCAAGGCCCGGATCAAAGAGAATCACTAAAGTTACAGTTAAAGCTATTATCCAACTCAGTTACAGTTAAAGCTATTATCAGTTGTATCTATAAGTGACAAGAAACTTCTAAAGAATGGTTTAACTAAACACTGCCTGTTTGACCTACCAGAATTCCTTGGAGAGAAAAAAAATTGCATTCGTACAACTTGTTTTCACTTGTTCAAAAAGTACACTCTTTGTTTTTGATACACTTCTAATATCATTGTAATAAATGGATGGACTATAAAACAAGTAAAAAACGGTGGTTAAAAATCTAAATAAAGGTTTTCCTATTTCAAAATATACATTAATTTTTAACATTTTCTTGATACATTTTACTTCAAATAATTTACGGTTACGTTTAGACTAGTAGATGTACCGAGATAATTAGAGTGAAGAAAGGATTTATATTTTTTTTTCTTTTATGTAACGTGGACTGTATAGCATTTTCCCTTCAACTAACACTTTGGAAACTTTAATATAGAAATGAACCATTTGAATTATAAATCTCTCCCAAAGAATGAAGCATGAATTTTATAAATTAGATTAGAATTATTGAAATGTAGTGAATAGATTTTATATACATAAATTGTATTTTTACAAACAGCCAATTTAATACGACGTTGGTAACAGAGAATATGAGCGGACGCTATGAATAGCGACTGTATTTCCAAGTGAAAGAAATTATCGGATCACAGCCAGGTAAGATCTACATGGGGTTAGTCAATTGGACCCTCATATATAAATCTATTAAGGACTCTAAGCCAAACGGTTGCACAGATAAGTACTTAGTTATTGTTGCAAATGGCAGCACCTCACCCACCAATCAGCCTCAGTGCGAACTCTTATTTACATTTCTTTTGTAGCTTACAACCCTTGTATATGTAGTGAATTGTGTTTCTTTCTTGAACAGCTGTTGAATACCTGTTAAAAATAAAATATAAAAAGTTACAAAATTAATAAATACACCAAATCAAAAAATTAACAAATAAATCATATTTACATGTACCTAATTAAATATATTGTAAGTATTGGCTTCAATTTTGGTTCGACTTGGCGATAATTTCGAAAGACAATTGCTGAACAGCAACATGATAACGGATTGGAAGTTCGATTCCACCAATAAACATCATACGCATGCAATGGAATACTGCATGCTCTAAAAAAGAGTAAAACTCTGTAAGAAACGTATTGTAGATATCCTGAGAGGGAAACACTAATATTGGTGATGTGTTCATTAATTTTCCTAAGCTAATCTCCATATCCAATAGTATAATACATGGCTTTTTAACATATCATCAATCGAATTCAGTAAAACTAAACTTATAATTTGTCATCCCATACCTTTTATTAGATTTTTAAGAAAAATTTAAGTTAATTAATGCAGAATAATTTCTTTTTTTTTTTTTTTTTTTTTTTGGTTCTCGAGATTTATTAAAATGTTTAAGAAATTTTATTTGAACCACAGAGGTAGTCTTAATAGTTTTTATTATCTTCATATAATTCTCTTAGATTACCAAGTGCTTGCAAAAAAAAATTTCATTAAAAAATTATCAATATTTACGGTTTCTTAATGGAATCGACTAAGGGTTATATATATATATATATATATATATATATATATATATATATATATATACATTTTAGGGTTATATTCTACCCCAAATTCTATAATTAGCATTTATAAATAAAATTTACATTCATTGAAGAGTTGAAAAGCAACCAATTCTTAATGTACAATACTTGTTGAGTATATAAAATTTTATGCGTATTATTTTGTTAATTACGTGACTAATAACTACATTAATAATTAAAAGCATGATATTGGAACATTAGTTTTTCGAACGCTATTGAAAAACTTCGAACTCTCATACAGCTTTTGAATCATGTTTCAAACACAATGGAGAATTCAGACGGCTGGCAGTCTCATAAACTTACTTGGAGAAATGAAGAATTTCCTGCAATTCAAGCGTCACATAACAATTGTTTCTGTTATATTCCCTATATCATAAAACATTAAAGAAGAAAATACATTGTGTTTTTCCAGAAACGACAATTTTGTTTTTATTGAAATATATAGACTTTCATCTTTGCAACAAAAATGACTTTGAAAGACAACTTAAAATGTTCTGGCTTTAAAGTAAGCTGTTTGATAACTTAGTCATTTTACTCGAAGTCGGTTGTGTGTACAAAAAAAATCACTTTCTAGAATTGATTTCATAATTAAAAATAAAAAACAAGGCAAATGGATTACAGAATTCATTTTGGTAAGTTGGTGTATGTTTTTAACTCAAATTTTATGTCAAAAAAGCTTATTTTGAACGGGTAATTTTTGCTTTCAAATCAACTATTAGTTTTTTTTTATAAAGAACGGTAATTTTACATACTTTATATTTTAACTAGAAATGATGAAAGTAAAAACATACGAAAATGGAAATGATAAATTGTTTAGTGCGATGTGTATTTCCTTAACTTTAACATAAACCACTATGCGTAACTTAATCCATTCTCTTCTGCAAATAACTCAACTTGTTAATCATTATTTTAAAAAATATTTAAAGCAAAAATGCCTTTTTCTCAGTTGATTAATGATTTTTCACTTTTAAATGTATTCAATACCCTTTTATTCGACATTGACATTACATTGACTGAAAAAAAAATGTGTGTTTTAAGCGCTTTGGCTCTATGAATAGCTTTCTTATAAATGATGACTTATTTTGTCACGGTTCTCAAGCCTACTTCTCTTTAACTAATTTCCGGAGTTATTTTGCTACGGCGTTCGATATGAGAACCTTGCCTTATGAAAGAACCATGACTTATATATAAATTGGCATTACTATACAAAGGATTATTGTAAAAATTTAATAATTTTTAAGGAATAACAGCTGAGTTCTGCAATGATGGCTTTCGGGACTGAAACACTAGAAGTGTATAACTTTGGATAGTGACATGTAGAAAAGTCTAAAGAATTATAAATAAAAATTAAGTTTCTATTTCGATTATTTTTAGTAAATTTACTATACCCCAGATAATAAAAATTCCACGATACTGTGGGCTACTTTTGTTCATGGCTTCCTGAAACCAAACAAATTAATAGCTGTACTTTACAACTTTGGCGGTGGTAGCTTAGTGATCATATTCGCCGACTCGCTGCTAGCGGTTTTCATCGAGTCTTAGGTTCGAGCCCTGCTGCCATGAAAGACTCGTTGTGTAGCCGGGGCTAATACACGTTAAATCTGTTGAGGCCCAAAGTGCTCCCGTTTGCGTGGGGTAGAAGTTAAGAGAGGAGATTGCCAGCGCAAGTGTCGTCCCCATCACTTGACAGAGGTCCGTCGCAGATTTATCAGTGTTGCTTCAAGTGCAACATTAACAAAACTACACAACCAACTTTGCAACATTATATACATAACGCTCAATCAATATGCAGAATAAATTTTATTCAAATACAATGGTTATTTCTTAGAAATGATTGAAACTCTAGGATAACCCTCGCGCAAGTAAAGGTGTAGTGAATAGGATTGAAGAGTTAAAGAAATTAGAAAAATTCACTGAGAGAGAGAGAGAGGAAGGGAGATAAACACTATATTGGGTCAAGCAACAGTGATATAGTAAGAGAGTATACCTGACTAGGGTCCCATCACATTAGAAGTCTACTTGAATGGGATTGAGTGATTTGAACTCGACTGCTCATATTTACATAGATAAGCAGATTCTTCATCATAATAATTAGTTAAAAACGTGATTAGTTAATCTATGCATTATTAATTTATTTTGATGTTACTGATTCAAAATCTGAATAAATTGGTTAAAGGTCTTTGGCTGGTTATTATTATTGCGTCACTATGGGTCTTAATCGCAATTAGAACAATTGGTTACAACTTATCCAAGCATTTCAGATGAACTGGATGTATAATGTATATATCATTCGAATAGAGTTGAAGGAATGAATCAGAAATCATTAAATTAATTCTACCGGGAACATCATTTGAAATATATAATCTTGCTACCTAAAAATTGTTTATTATGCATGTCATCTTATCATGAAGTTGTTTTTAATTATATGCATTTTTATTTAGGTATTCATATGCTTGCTGATAAGACAAAACGAATTAATACTAGTACTTTGTGTAAAAATTTTGCTTCGCAGTCTACAACTCATGGATTACGTAGGATTTCTGAAACCGAAGGAACTTTAGGAAAATTGCTATGGACTGTTATCTTTTTAACTGCTTTAGCTGGTTGCACGTATCATTGCTCTTTTCTTATCCAGAAATATCTTAAATTTTCAAAAGTAACTTCAACAGAAGAAATTCATGCAAAAGAACTAGATTTTCCTGCTCTAACAGTATGTAATCTCAATATCCTCAAAAAATCTTTTTTAGAAGATCAGCTTGAAAAAAATAGAAATTCTACTCACGACAGAGATAGAGGTAAGAGCATATCTACAAACATATCTTTAAATGAATTAAAGTTTCAGCATTATTAAGATATTTCTGAATTTTTTAATACAAGTAAATAACACTGATTTCATCCGCTTTAATACATCGTTTTCTCGCTGTAAATTTCTTATAAATATATACAAGAAACAAAATTGGATAACAACGGTTTTTCGAGATTGATTCTACCTATCTCAAAGACATTTCTTTTGAAGATCATATTATGTATAATTTCTTGTGAAATACAAAGTTATTCAAAACGACTCATCCGATTTCAAAATTCTATACTTTCATAAATAAACGATATAGTATAATAAGGGATACATGAATGCAAAGGGAAAATATAGAAGATATTTTACAGGTGTTAGATATAACTGTATTTAGGTAAAAGTAGGATGTCAATACGATATGGGAATTCCTGCTAAAAGCGTTACAAAATGTCAGTGTTAATTGATTGTATAGCAGCAGAAATACATATTTAAGGTCAAATAAATCTGTGGGTGATGTGGGTGTATACAGTTTATCTTTTATAAACCCCAAAGGAAGAAATAGTTTGGAGCTATATCAAGTGACTTGAATGACCAGTCGTATAACATCAAGTCATCTGGTCCTCTGCGACCGATCCAGCTTGAGGTGGCTCAGTAAAAGCTTCTAAAACAGCTTTCGTGAAATAAATTTGCGAAGAACACACGAGGACCATCTGTTTTTCACAATATAAGACTTCCACAATTTTTCTTCGTATTCATATACTACTTATCATTCTGTGTCGTTTATTTTTGAAAACATAGAATTTTGAATCATTTTCAATAACCCCGTATTTTAATATGTGTATTAAGTTATGACAAAACACAAACTTGGGATACAAAATAAATCTTTAAATTATCAAATTCCTTTACTGACTAATAAATACTGGAATTACAGTTTATATTTTTTTGAATGCTACAAATATAACATTTATCTTTCCCATTCCTTGAAATCGAAGAATAAATAAAATTATTTGGATATTTTGCTTTTTTATTTCTTGTAAAAATTCACTTGACAGTTTTGTTAAAGAAAAAAATATTCAAAGGCATAGTTAAAAATTTTGAGACAAAATTAAATAATACTGTTTTAATTCCAAAAAACGATAGTTGAAAAATTATTGACAAATTATCAAATTTCGCTGCTTGAATTGTAAGTGAAGTATTAAATATTGATATACCTTTTAATTACATGACTGAAATTAAACTGAGTAACATTAACAACTGTTGTATTTTAAGTATGCATCTATTTTCTTCAAAACAAATATCATTCAAAATATTTCAAAATAAGTTTTAAAATATTTACTTCAGAACTACTTTTTATGGCACAAATTATGTTTCTTATTTATTTATATGAGTTCTATATACCAATACATTGCAGTTTCTACAATATGATGTATTATTTTCATGCTTAAAAAAATCTTCCTAAGTCACTTGAAACTATTCAGATTTACTGAAACTGTCACGAAGCTAATGAAAAACTTACTAATCAAATGACAAATCACTTAAATTTTATAAAAATGTGAAAAACATAGACAACTCGAATAACATTTTACCGAGAATTGTTAATAAGTTGAGAAAATTCCATATATTTTTTTTAAAAAATGTATTTTATATACATAATTTTTCTTGAATCACATACGATTCTTTATTAAAGCAGTTCTCGTTTATACTTCATAGAAATTTCAGAGTTATTAATTCTGTTGTTTTGTTAAATTTAGTTGACACCTTTATTCACAAATTTGAAAAGCACTTTTTTATTCAATTTTTGGGTATTCGACACTTATTTTTCTTGAAATTGTTAATCTGTACTCGAATAAATAAATTTTAATCTATATACTGCCAAAAATAATCAAAACTCTAGAAAATTAAAATAGTTTGTCATTAAATAACGTAGAATTGAACTACTCAATTATTCCCAAAAATTATTTTGGGCTTACTCAAAATTCATTTTCTGAAACAGGCTTTAACTACTTTTCTTTTTATTTCTACACTGAAATATATTCAAATAATTTTACATGTGGTACATCATAAAGAAACAATAATTTTAATAATTTCTCAGGATTTTGTTTCGCATCAGAAGATTCGTTTTTAAGGAAAAGTGATGCTAAAGATCTAAGCGACATCTGGGCTAATCTTGGAGTAACTTTGGAACACCTTAAGACTTATGGGCACAAAGTATACGACCTTATCGTTCAATGCACTTACAATTCCAAAGATTGTTTTAACCAAAGGTATATAAATTTTTTTTTCTTTCTGATACTTGTACAAAACTGAAAAACAGCTGAAAATTTTCTAACCAAAAAGTAAATTCTTAAATTTTAAATAAATTATGTATTGTCGTTATTCACAATACTTTCTTTCCTAAAAGAAAAAAAGGCGTCGTTTTTTCTACAATCTTCATTTACAATTTACACTAACAAATCATCTTAAAAATGTTTTCTCTTTTATTTGCAATCAATATTTACATTTTTATATCTTAATAATATTTGTGAAATGTCTAAATTAACAAATTCATTTGACAGATTCCTCTCTAGCTGATCTAACAGGAAATTTGCAAGAATATTGGAGAAAAATCCCCAAATTCATCAATTTTCTAAATTTCTTATACCGAAATGCAAATAATAACATTACTTCTAATCATATCTTTATAAAGTAGCTTTTTTGAAAAATAAAGCCATTATAATAAGTTTACGTGAAAGTTCCGTTTGTGAAGTGAAATAAAGGAATATATCTTATAAAGGATATAATCTTTATTGTTCCAAATAAGTACTGTCATTACATATGACCTCTTACCAGTATGATGGTAGTTTCTAAATTATATTAATGAAAAATACCTTGTCATTATAAGTTTAGAACTCAAGTAGTACTTAGTTGACATCTGCATTAGTTTTAAATTTTTTCCCTTCAAAAAATGTTGCAGGATGAAAAACAGATGATAGTATGATGGTAACTGGTGAGTATGAAATTTCGCAGCCTAATTCTGTATTTTTTACACTTGTCGCCAAGGCATAGCATTATCATAGGAAACAGTAACATATGCTTCCCGTTGAACATCGCAGGATTCTTTTATTTAAGTGTTTTATTTAAATTTATGGTATGCTGATAGTATATTTCCTAATTGAACTTTTTGTTGGATTTTTTAACTCTTCATGTATTGTCGAAGAATCAATGCAATACGAGCTATTCACAGCATTCTCTTATGTTTTCTGGGCTCATAACATACTCTTTTCCTTACTGTTTTCGTAGGTAATCCAATTTGTATCACCAATTGTCATCCGATCCATTAAGAGTTCGTTTCCTTTCCGAGAAAGCACTAAACGAACTCGATTAAGCAAATTTTTCTCACTTAACTCATAAGGCCCTCATCTAGAATATTTTAGACCTATCCCAGAAGAGCGATGGAAATTATATTTTTCAACAAATATTATTAAAAGTAGGAAAAGTGTATTATTTTCTTTCACTTCACAAATAAACAGAACTATCTGGTGGACTTAACAGCTTAACTCGTAAATTTTTATATAAATACTTATGAGATTCATTTTATGAATTTAGAAATTTTCAGTGAAGCAATCTTTCAGTATGATTAATGTGTACAATTTATGCAAATCTTTTGTTATGAGAAAGTTACTTCATTTTTAATAGTCTGGTAATAAATTTCATTTAAAAGCAGATTATTATCAATATAACTAACTCTGATAATTTGTCCATTTTATAAATTTTTACATATAATGAATTCGTTTGAAATAAAATTGACTATTTACCTACTAGAAGCTCAAAAATAGATTATTAGGAGAACATTTAAAGTGTTATCTGTATATATACAAGATGCAAATATATTCTAAAAAAACTGAGGACTATTTTGTCATAGTTAAAAAATTGATATTTTTTACTACTTATCAAGAAAATCAGCCCACTAATACATCTATTTCGTATATTTTAGTTCATCGATCTATAAAAAACTGATGTCACCAAAAATTTAATTTTTGATACAGATAATTAATTTTAACTTCCGGATTTACATAGCTTTCACTCTCTTACGCCATTAAAATTAATTTAATTTTTCAAATTATGAATATTTCTCGGTGATTAAGTAGGCAATTTACGGCATGAACGACATGAATCCATAAATATTGGTAACATTTTTATCATCATAAAAAAAATTGATTTTATTCAAATTTAGTGATTGGAGATGTCTTCTTTTTATTATTATTCCGATTGTTACTTAGTGAAATAAGGGTAAAATATGGAAGATATTTTGATAGATATATTAAATAAAAACTTATTTTTACAGATTTATTACAAAGAAATTTTTTATACATTACTTTAATTATTCCGTTTTGAGATGCTCTATCATACTTAACATATTTTCCACTTTAAAAATACATATTTATTAATAGATACCTAAAAAATCCTGCAATTTCCTTTTCTTTGTATATATTTCAAATTTTCCATTCATTTATGCTTCATGAAATTGGAATTAAGTTTGGAATTCATAGATTTTAGCGTTTAAAAACAATCTATAGATCTTTACCTGAAAATAAATTTTAATGATCCCTATCATTAATATATATCTAAAGGTTCCTTAAGAATGTTTTAATTAGTGGCATATTTGGTAAGAAACTTAGTCATAGTTCTATGAAAAATTAACATGAAATACAGAGAAAATAGCTTAAGATTTAAATTATAATAATATCCACTTGTTATTTCAAATATATCAAGATTTGGTTTTCCAAAAATTTTCAGTTTTGTTAAGTAATATGTTTAATTCTACATAAAGACACTTTCCTTGTTTTGTACGTGTATAATGTTGCTAAACTATGATACGCTTTCTCAATTCCATACTTATGAGAAACATTTTCAAATTTTTTCCGACATTTTAAGCGGCTCCGTAAAGAAAAAAAAGCAATGGAAATTGTTTCTCAGTACGAATTTCTAAATTAACTTATCAGTATTATTTGATTTCAAGCTTGATTTAAATATATTTTGAGAAATTCTTTCTTTCTTCTGCAAAAAAGTTGCATACAAATCAGTTTTTGGAACCATAGAATTTTTTCGTTTCTTTTAAATTATTATTTTTAAGATAAGGAATATTGGAATTTGAGACGATTAAATCTTTTTATATTTATAATAATTGTTCAGTATCAGTGAGCATATCGGTATCAATAAACTTTAAGCGCAAGATGTATTTTGGAAAACTTGATGTCTACAATTAATATTTAATAAAGTGAATACATATAAAATCCCTTAATTTTTCCTTACCTTTAATATTTACAAATAGAATCTAACTGTCACATCCACTTTGATAAGCATCAAAAAAGGGCATCTTTGAATTGAATGACAAAAATTGCTCAATTTGAAGGAATTTTTTTCTAGTTTTGTTTTAATACCTTAACCATACTCTTAATCATAATAAGACTATAAAGAAAATCATGATTTGCATACTTTCCCTGAATCTAGGGATGTAACAAGAGGGCTGAATTCAGCTTTCATAGCATCCATTTCAGCAAAAGGGCATATTTTATTTGACTTATTGCCTGATAATTACCTCATCAAATGTTTAAATTTGTTTATCTGAATGAAGTATTACTTTTAGTGTAATTTTATGTATGAAGAGTAATTACTTCAGGGAGTTTTTTTATTTTATTTTATTCTCTTCAATTTATTTCTAGACCCACGAGAGAAATTATGACAAACATCTTCCATCTTTTAATGCAACTTACTCTATTTAAGAATTCGAGTTTAGTATTTTTTTCAAACAATTTTGTAATATAATATAATTTTGCTGATATAGCCTTACTATTTCATTAATTTAAATTACCACTTTTAAATAATTGGTTCCGATAATGATACAGATCCTCGCCATTTGTCTAAGAATTTTTTTTCTTTTAATCATTTAACTGACGTACTATTTACATATAAGGCCTTTTAATGAAATAAGTACTCCTTCAATCTATTTCATTTTTTGTGAAGAGTTTTGTTCTTTTTTTTAATTCTTGCATTTTTTTCCAGCATTACACGAGATCTTCCCTTGGAAACAGAAAATATAACAATAACTGATTACCCTTCAACAAGACTTGGATATTGTCATACAATAAAATTAAATCAAAGCACCCTTGGAAAAGTTAGAAGAACTGGCCAAACATTAGGTAAATTTAAAATTTTATTCCTTACTTCTTGAAATTCTATTTTCTCTTTTTCAGGCCTTACAGTTTTTTAAAAACTAAGAAATTCAAATTTCTGAATAAAGTTAATTTTATTGCATCCTATGAAAAGTACAATATAACTCTAATTTTAATTTAATTAAAACACAAAGCCTGTAGTATTCTGAAGTCTGAACCATTGTCCATATTTCAACGCTTCGGAATCTATTAGACCCAAAATTCAATTAATACATCTAAAACTCAACTACGCATGCACGCACGTGGGTGATTTCATTTCTATTTTTTTTTTTTTTTTTTTTTATAAAAAGTACACTTTGCACATTAAATATTATAAGAGAATCCTTCAGTTGCTGTGTTCATTTTTTTATTTATTAATTTTATTTGGTACAACGTTGACAAATGTTTGAAAATTGTGTAGAAGTAAGAATTTTGACAATTATTTTTCACCTTTTCACTTTTGAAATCTTGTTAAATTCAATGTATATATTTCTATCCAAAGATGTAATGTTTCTACTATGAGGCTTTCTATATGGTTCCTTTCTATATGATTCTATGAGGCTTTCCTTTTAATCATATATCCCTGAAAAAGATTTAGTTTCTATATGTTTTTACATTTTAATTCATGTATTAACGCCTTTACCAAATGCTTTTTAGTATACTAAATTTTTAAAATGAAGCTCACTGTAACCTGAGGTATTCGCGAAACTTCCCTTAACTAACATCTGGAGGGTTTTCATGTCTTTATATTTACATTTTCAGTTTCTATACAATCAAATGAACAAATTAAGAAACAAATTAAGAAAACTTTAGAAGTGGAATGGATAGATATAATTGTTAAATTGTAATAAATTGGGGAGATTAATGATGGGCTATGCGCGGAAGCCTTGCGTGTCTCGTGATTTGTTATGATTAGGGCCTAACCCGCGCGCGTGGTCACATTTATTTAATTAAAACACAAAGACAGCATATATTCCTAAAATATTAGAGAATTAATAAAATCATTTTGAAACATAATTGACTACTTTAGTTATATTATCTGTGCTTGAACTTAAGTTGAAATTTAGATTTGGGATTAGAGTTTCAATTCAAATGACAGACGCTATGGGTGTTAGAATAACGTCTCATATTTGTATATCGAATAAAAATATTTATTCTTTTTAAGGTTTGACACTTACTCTAAATATTGAAAGGAATGAGTATTGGAATCTCCTGTCTCCAGAGTATGGAGTTAGAATTATGATTCATCCTAGACAAGCATACCCTACAGTGGACCGAGGAGGTATCGTCTTACATCCGGGAACAAAATCTTACATGAGCATTCGAATAGTAAGAAAATAAAAATAAAGTATAATAGCTGTTCACAATACTTAATTTTTTAATATATTGTCTTATAGAGTTTAATTTCTGACTTATAGAATTGGAATTTTAAATTTCAATTAAAAAATTAAGAATTACTTCTAAAAAATCTGTAAGTAATTCAATAAAAGGTAAAATATTTTTTTGCAACTAAGTTTCACACTGAAGGGGGGAAAGTATATGGTAGTAAGTAAAAAAATTGATGAATTCAAATGACCAAATAAAAAAGTTCTACGTTTTATTTTAAATATTAACAAACTTAATTAGAATATTTATTTGTTGATTTTAAACTTTCCAATTTTGTATTTCTTGTAATGCACCTTTAAATGTGTATAAAACACTCTTGAAACAAGATTTTGAGAATTATCAAGGAAATTTCATAGCTTAAATTTTCATAGATTCTAACACAGAAAAAATATTAAAACTGAGACGCAATTTAATTGAAACCCCCTTAATATTCCGTTACTTACTGAAAAAGTAAAACTTATTGAGTTGATTTCCGTAAGAAAAGTAAGTTCTTAGGTTATTTTAAGTGAAATTTTTCAATTACATTTTATAGCGCGAAATTGAAAGACTTCCAGCTCCTTACGGTGATTGTACCAAAACTTTCGAGGATTCACCTCTCTCAGAACTTCTCAAAAACAAATATGACGATTATCTGAAAAACCATACTTATTACACATATGAGGTAAGTACTCAAAATCAAATCATGTGTTACTTTTACACTCATTTAATTTATTTTTTCAAATTAATATTGTATTATTTTTTTTTCAATTTTAATTACAATATCTTCCAAAAGAGAAAAATAAATTAATAACATCAATAGAGAAATATATCTAAAAATAAAAAACGTATCAAGTTCTTACAAAAAGATTTTTATTTTACGTATTAAAATTATTTTTAAAAAATTCAAATGAAATTTTTGTTATTATACTTAATTAACAAAAAAACTATAACATAATTTACTATATTGCTTCAGTTTCAAAACAATTAAAAATGAAAAAGTAATCATCATTTTTAGCGAAATTTCTAATGTCTATTTAACCTAATTATCTGAAAAAGCAGTAAGTAAGCTAAAATTTATATTTTATAGCCTATGAAAATAATTATGATTTAAATTAATTTTATCATAAAAAAAGAAAAAAAATTTAACAGAACTGAAATTTAAACTGAAGATAATTTTTGTAGAAAATGGCTTTATACGGATGTATTTATGCGATGCAAGCTAACCTGACCAATAAAAAATAAGACTTTGCAGTAAATTGTGTTAATATACATATGTTACTCAATTCATATTTAAAAACAATCTTTTTTTGTAATTTCATAAATTCGTAATAAAAAATTTGTAAATTTAAAGTCATATTAATTAATTACTTATGAGAAAGTAATCCAAAAAAATTTTATTTATGTACTGGTTACCTGACAAATTCCATTAAAACTTTGATTTTGTCGATCAAAACTTCAATGTTTATCAGTATTTATTAAGTGGCCGCTGTAACCTAGTGATCATGGTCGTGGACTCGCTACGGCGGTTTTCGTCGAATCATGGGTTCGAGCCTTGAGCCCACCAAAGACCCACCGTATAGCCGAGGTCAATGCACATTATATCTGTTGATGCTCAAAGTCCACCCGTTGGCATGGTGTAAAAGTTAGAAGCGGGAGGTACCAGCTCAAGTGTCATCCCCTTTACTTGACCGTGGTTCAAAATCACGAGGTCTATCGCCATTTGCCCTCGGGTTGCTTCTAGTGCGATGTTAATAAAACCATACAACTACTATTCATTAATTATAATTTGGGATTCAGTCTAAATTTCTCACAAATCCCAATATCTTAAGATTTACCAAATTATCATCTGATATTTTAATTTAACAAAATAAAACTTTAAAAATATTTGTTAAACAAAAAGTGAGAGAAAATAAGTGAAGGTATTTCAGTTATTTTTGTAATACGTTTTCTAAGAATTTACTTGCTATCTAAAATAAAAAATATACCCAATAATATTGAAAATTATTTATAAAAATGTCCATTAAGAATCTAGGGTGTATTTTTCGAGCAAAGGACACATACGTGTTATTGGGCTGTTTATTTTATCATACTTGCAACCTTTGAGTCACATTTTCGGAAATGAGCGGAGACATGATAATAAAAGTCAGTGGACAACTACAGTATGTTTCAAAAATGTTCATGCTACTATGGTTCTTTGATGATTAATTGAATATAACAGTCTAATATATTACTATATCGATGGCAAATTTTCATAGACAATATTTTATAACCTCTGACAAAAAAACATCTAATATAATAGATCTAGAAATCGTTAAGCAGACTTGTAGAGTAATAAGAAAAGTAATTAGAAAACTGAATGTTCATGCTGCTTCTTTTGTTAAAAATTACCTGATATTGTCATTTTAAAAGAATTAAGTTATATAAACGAAGTTACTACTTAACTCTTTTTTTTTGTATTTACTCATTTAAATTTAGTTCTGTCAATCAGTATGCAGAGAAATCCACTTGCTTCAAAAATGTGAATGCGTAGAAGAACAGGTCAACAGTACGCACAAGTTCTGCAATCCATGCAGCAGAAAAGAAGGTACATGATATTTATGTATCAATATGTATGTAAATTTTATTGACTTAACTATTCCCATTCAAAATATGAAACTTGCGTTCAAGTAAATTAATTAAGCTTCGGGAATTATTAGTTTAATGGCTAGCATTTCTTTTTTGTTATTGAAAATGACTAATATAATGAAAATAAATATAATTACTGAAATTTCTAAACAGACTTACGTACTTTTCTATATAAGAATCAAAATTAAAAAAAATATTTTTACATTTTTATTTTTAAAATTTTACAAGCTTTTCAAACTGACAAATAACATAAGTTGAAGTGAAAAGTTAAACTTCGTTTAAATATTTAAATATTCGTAATATTCTTGTGTGTAACTTTCAGTTTAATATTATTATATATGTGGGACTTTTCTACAGGTGAGTTTTAATGCCTAGTTCTTAATGTCAAGATTTTTGACCCAAGTAAGGAAACAGATTGAACAAAAGTAATTTAATTAGAATATGAATAAAAATATTTCTGTCTTCTGTAAACATTTCCAACTCCCTGTTATAGCGTCTCCCAGAGAAATTACAATTATGACCCTTGTAGATGAATCACCAAGCTCCCAAAGTATATCGCCAAAGGTCGCCACCAAGCTGGTGAAGCGCTAACTTAAAAAAAAAAAAAAAGAAAGAAAATTAGCACTTGCATCTTTGCAATATTTTCTTCTATTTTATTTTGACCGTCTAATTGCTTATTAAATCTTTACATTAAAAACACAGAGCATACTTCTTTCATGTAATTGTTCCAATCGATTGTTGCATTTTCTGATATACTGAGCTGCTCGTCACACCATTTCTTGGACCTCAAATCCTCTGCCCAACAGCACATAAATATCAAAGCTGTTACGAACAGTGTTTTGAAACCACTTGAAACATTTTCTAACACGGAATACCTTCTTCCTTTACAACTATTTGCAATGCACCTCCAAATAGTATCGTCGCTAACACATAGCTTCATGTCGTGTCTAATTTTCACGTAATCGTTTGATCAATAAACGATATAAATCTTGATAAAAAATTATATGACATCTATGTTATTATCAGCTAAATAAAAGATTGTTTGAATTAAAGTAATTTATAAAGATTGTAGAGTTAAAGACTGAACAAACAATTTTAAAAAACCTATGTAATAAAACAGTCACAAATAAGCAAGAAGATGATAACAGGAATTCCTGATGTTTCTTCAGGACTACAAGCGCTTGGTGAATGGATGAATGAATGTGTCCAATGGATGAATAGCGGGAGCTACAGAACATCGCAGGTGTATATAAGAAGCGATTCTCTCAATCTGATGGTCAAATTTTCTGTTGCGTTGCAAGTCAGGGTACCTTACAACGACTGAAAAAAAAAATGCCTCGCCTCAGGATTTGAGCTCATTACGTGCCACTGTCAGAGTTTGAAAAACGCAGGTTAGCCAAATCGGAGAATCGCTCCGTCATATGGGTTGAAGCGATACGTCGATTAGAAGATGCTGGCAAGAATGGATAGACAATTACAGATTTAAGCTTCATAATGGTAGGGGTCGACCTAGGGCCACAGCAAATCGGGAGGACAGAGTGATTATCAGATGAGCTGTCACAGCGCCTGATTCATCGTTATCAACGATCAGACGTGCGAACTGCACACGAGTGTCCACCATGACCATTCACAGACGGCTGATAGAAATCTACGCTCGCACAGACAACTATGCCACTTGCCACTCACGCCTGCATACTTTCGAGCCAGATTACAGTGGTGCTTGACTCAATCAGGTTGGGATGCTGCTGACTGGGGATATATAGTGTTCAGCGACGAATTCCGTTGCCAACTGTGTTCTGATGATCATCGAAGACGTACCCAGGGCAGAGTGCCGATCCTGCTTTCACTACTGCAAGCCACACAGGCCCTCAAACTGGAGTAATGGTCTGGAGTGCCATTTCCCTTGATAGCCGGACCCCTTTGGTCGTCATTAGAGGCACACTTACAGCACAGAGGTACGTCGACGACATTCTGAGATCTGTTTTGCTACCGTTCCTTTTGCAGTACCCTGGTCTTATATTTCAGCAAGATAAGGCGGCACGTGTTGCTATGAACTGTCTTACAGTGTGTCAAACACTTCCTTGGTCAGCGAGATCTCTCTCCAATAGAGTATGTCTGGGATATGATGGGAAGGCGACTGCATCTACCAGAGAATTTTGGTGACGTAGCCCTACAATAGGAGCAAATTTGGCAAAAAATACCTCAGGAGACCATCAAAGGGCCTTATCACTCTATACCAAGTCGTGTGGCAGTTTGCATTCTGGCTAGAGACACCTTATTGAGCTCATTACTTTGTAACTGTTTAACTATGTAACTCTGAAATCAATCATTCATTTTTTCTGAAATTTTAATCTTTTTCTGCTCTCTACATAATTTTCCTATCGGCCAATTTATGTCTCCATCGATCGAACAACTCCTTCTTGGTGCGTCGTTTTTTAATAGAGTATATACAT
>BMAW01059126.1:113886-127413 GCA_019974015.1 Nephila pilipes | reverse complement strand
GTTCATGATCGCATGTTTCCGTCGAGTCATAGGTTCGAGTTTTTATGCTATTAAAGACACGCAGTTTAGAGGATTTAATGCATTTTAAATCTGTCGAGACGCTTCCAGTTGGTGTGGTGTTGAAGTTTGAAAAGGGAGGTACCAATTCAGGTTACTTGATTTGAACCACGCCACTTGACCGAGGCTTGACCGCGTCACTTGACGAGATCCTTCGCCAGTAGCTCTCGTGTTGCTGCTCCGATGTTACTGAACAATCATTCAATCGAAATATTTTAATATCGAAAATTTTTCAATAAGAAAAAAATGTTACTTTTTTTTATTTAGTTAGTATGAAAAATATCTAAGTAAAATAGGATCAAATTTTATGTAATTATATTTGAAAAAGTTCTTTTTAATTATTGACTGTCAAGTGAATTAAATTCTTTTATACTAAACAATAGTTTGTACCCTTATGTTTTAGTATAAATAATTTTTTTTTTAATTTTTTAATATTTTTTTTTTTAATTTTTTAATAATTTTTTTTAGTTTTTGTAAAAAATCACACATTCGAGATATATTGTACAGGGTACGTTTTTAAGAAATTTCAATAATAAAAGTGCAGTCAAATTAAATTAAATGTCTTTTTAAAAAGTTTTTTTTTCCTTAAATGATATTAAATTCCTGATTGTTAATATAAGCCATCTTTAAAAATATTTGTCAGCACTTTATATTTTATCAAAAGTGTAAAAAAATAAAAACTTTTTTATATTTTTTCAGCAAAAATTTCTTAAGAGTCCACATCTTTGTGCAAGAAATGAACTATCTGCGTTTTATGGACATTGAAGCTTATACGGTAAATCACTTTGCATTTATAAATATTTATATATAACCAAAAAACTGAATTTGAAATGAATTTTTAGGAAATTTACAGAGTTTAATTTTAATCTATCTTTATTAAGTAAAACAAATCTAAACTTTTTTTTACTGAAATTAGTAAAAGTTTAACAAATTACGAAGTAAATAAAGTGAGTCTAATCAATGACAGATAATTATAATGCATTTCATAATTATTTTTTTAATTTTATGTTGATGTCAAAATTGTTTCTACTCCTCTAAGAACATCACTAAAAAAATCAGGTTATTGAATCTGTGAAATGATGTGAAAAATATCACCATTTAGTTATAACATCAAGGATTGCTTATCCATCTAGCTTAAATTCGAATAATTTACAAAAAAAAATTATTTATCTTATATATATTTTATAAATGACTTCTTAAAAGTTAATTGCATGACTGTAATGACATTTTCGCAAGCTTAAATATACAAGGGTACATACTATATACAATGCATATACAATGGCAAGTCAAGAAGTAAGTTCCACTTCAATTAAAAAATTAAAAGACAAATGAAAATAAAAATTTCTTACTGATCAAAATAAGCAGAAATCATTTTTAATGTCTTCTTCAAGCGAACGGAAACGTTTATCTCACCGTATAATAAGGTTTTCCGTTGCGATAAAACAGTAATCTCCTCCAGCGTTTTCTAACCAATTCAATGCATCCAGCTTAAGTTCGTCATTGGCTCGAAAATGTTACTGGAGAGGTTGTTCTTTCGTCTAAACAAATGGAAATCGTACAGTGCTAAGCCATGTCTTTATGGTTGGTACAGCCAAACCTCTCAGTTAAATTTTGGTAGCAACATTTGCGTTTCTTGAGCTGCCTGGGGTCTGGAGTTATCCCGTAGCAGTAGAATTTCATCACTTAATTTGCTACTTCGGCGGTTTTTGATTGCCTTTCTCAAATTCTGTAATGTCTTGTAGTATGAGTCGTCTCTTTTATTGTCGTCTCTTTAGTCCTGAATTCTATGTAAACGACGCCTTCACATTGGGAAGGCACAGAGGACACGACTTTTCCAGCAGACGGTTGAACTGGGGTTTTATCTTGTGGTAAAAGTTTTGTGTAGCCATTCCTTAGTTGAGCCTTTCTCTGTAGAGGTGAAGTAGTGAAACCACAATTTATTCTTTGTGATTGTGCAGCATAAGGATTTGCTGCCTTCTACAGCATATCGTTTTAGAAGACTAAACATGACTATCAACGTTGTTCTTTGTGAAAAGTCGTCGCACCTATTTCATACACAATTTTCAATATTGCAGATGTTCGTGAAGAATGGGAAATAACCAGCATACTCAAAATTTCCTTATTTTTCATGCGTCGATTGTCCCAAAGAACTTCCTCTGAGGAGGAAGTTCTTTGAAACAGTTTCGGCATTGTTGGAGGTTATAAGTCGCCCAAGTGGATAATCATCAGTGATATCAGTGCTGACATTTTCAAATTGTCCTTACCATTTCACAATTGCAGGCCGTGACATGACAGGCTTGACGAAAAACAGCACTAATTTTATGATGCGTTTTTGTACAGTTCCAGCATTTAGCTCCTAAAAAACGTACAAATCCTGTTACTTCTAATTTGGAGTATGGATGTAGCTGACGCGCCATTACGAAACGTTCTCTCAAATACACTTAATGGGAAAACACACCACTACCTTTTCTTCCAAAATTCTTATAACTATTCTTCAAAACTCCCCCCCCCGAACTTCTATAATATATTTTCAATATTTCGCCAACTAGCACCAAGGGTAACTTTCTTTCTTATTTGCCCTTGTAGAATCTTCACAGAAATAGCTTAGTGGCCATGATCGTGGACTTGTGGGTGGCGTTTTGTTGAGTCGTAGGTTCGAACCCTGATGCCACTAAAGACTCACCTGTAGTGTGGCTGATGCACGTTAAATATGTCTGGGGTCCCAAGTCCTCCCGTGTAAGGGGTGTGGAAGTTTGTAGAAGGAGGCACAAGCTCAGATGTAGTTCAGGCCTCTTGAACAAGGCTCAAAATTACGAGGTCCGTCGCACGTTACCCTTGTGATGCTTCTCAGTGATACGTTAATAAACAATCACTCTCTCGTAGAATCATTAAATTTGAAGCATATTTCCTTCTTTTTGTTTCAATTTCTTGTAATATCTATAAACTGTATTAATAAAAGCTTTTTACACTTTCAGCTTCCTGAACTGTTTGCAGATCTTGGAGGTTGCTTAGGTTTATACATTGGAGTATCCCTCATTTCTATTATAGAATTTCAAGAACTTTTACTTCACATTACAGGTCTTTTTTGTACAAAACTGACCCGTAGTTTTTCTTTCGAAGATCAGAGATCATTAAAAATGAATTTGTCCAGATCTATGAGCAGATCTGTTGATGATTTAATGAACATGCAGCATCCTAACAGAATATATGATACTAATTTTAGACCTGAAGGACCAACACCACCAATTTTTTGGTTGCGAGGGAAAAAAGATGCCCAAAATAATTTCAAGATTTCAGACGTGGAGAATTTGTAAGTTGGTAGATTTTTTAACCACCTTTTGTCTATTTTAATTAATTTTTGTTCATATATTTAAGAATACTATAATTATTTTTAATAAAGATGATTTTGTTAAAAACGTCAACTTTTACTTAAGAAATATTATTCGAATTTCATTTTTCGGGACAATAAGCACAATTGCATACAATTTGTAATTATTTCAAGCCACGTGGAAATGGATATAAGAATATATATTTATATATATACTACTTTGATCAAAAAGTATCCGGAATGCTTCCTTTAATATACATATTTGATAGATATTGCCTACAGACTTTTATCAAATATTTTATATTTTAGATAAACATATAGCAATAGTCAGAAATTTATTTAATTTTCAAGTCTGAATAGAAGTTCTTTTACTGAGAGAAGTTAGACTTCATTTCCTTGATTTTCCAAAATATCAAATATAATTTAGTAAAGAATATGAATAAAATTTTGTTTCTGTGATGGAATTTCTACTACAACACATTTGAAATGTTGCAAAATGCTTTTGAAGACGACTGTTCATCAAAAGGAGCAATATGTGATTAGCATAAAAAGCTAAATGATGGTAGAAATTCCTTCTTGGATTATTCATGATCTGGTTATCCATCCACTGGTAGATCGATGTTGATCGATCCATATGTTGATCGGGTCAGAGATTTGGTGCTTAATGACTGTCATGTGACAATTAAACATTACCGAACAAGTTTCTTTATCGTTTGGTTACTGTCAATTGATTTTGAAATATAATTTAGGATTACGAAGCGTCTCTTCTTGAGTTTGTCCAAAAACTATGAATTTATTTTAAAGCAATAATATGTTGAAGGTTCTCGAGAGACGATTTCTCATGATGGTTTCTTTTTAAAACAAATTATTACTGTTGATGAAGCTTGGATTTATGCATTTCATACGGAAATAGCTCAACAATCAAGCGAATGGTGCTTGAAAGGAGCAGTCAGGCCGAAACAACCCCTTCAAAGTTGATCAAAAATCTAAATAATGATGACAGTTATCCTTGATTGATTAGATGTTATGCGTTATAAATTCGTATCAACTGATTGGATGGTCAATACAAAGAAAGCGATTATTATTTGAGTGTTAGTGTTTGCCTAAAGGAATTCGTTGAAACGATCTAAATTGTGGCAAGATAACCCATAGATATTGCATCACGATAAAACACCTCCTCAAAACGCCATTATTATTCATGATTTTTTTGACAAAGTATTCAACAAATGCGGCTACCACAAGCTTCGTATTCACCTGATATGATAACTTGTGACTTTTTTGTCATACGCTGCTTTATCTGGTGAATACGGAGCTGCACTAATTTAAAACTAAGTATTACTGTAGCAGAAGCTTGTATCTGTACATTTCATACGGAAACAGCTCAATAACCAAGTGAATGGCGCATGTAACTAAAGTGAAGCCAGACCGAAACGACATCTTCAAAGTCGGACAAAAATCAAGGTAATGATGACTGTTATCCTTGATTGTTGAGGTGTTATATGTTATGATTCTCTATCAATTGGTCAGGTAGGCAATAGAGTTTATCAATTAAGTGTTCTGCACTGTTTGCTTGAAGAAATTCGTTGAAAACGACCTGAATTGTAGCAAGATAATCGATAAGTTTTGCATTGCGATAATACTCCTCCTCATGACGCTATTATTACTGACGATTTTTTGACAAAGCATTCAACAAATGCGGCTCCACAGGGTCCGTATTCATCTGTTATGGCAACGTGTTAGTTTTGGGTGTGTGTGTTTCTGCAATTGAAACTGTCTTTTCGCAGCCGTTATGATTGATACAAAAAAAATTCATTATGAACCTCAAAGTAGTTTCACAAAAAAAAAATATACCTTACAAAAGCAGATATAAATTAACTACAACCAGTTTTACAAGAAATTAAATACTAAAGTTTCTTTCAATTATTTTAGTAAAATAATATATATATATAAATCTATATTTAATATGAAATATTTTAAAATTTACTTAATCCTGTTCTTAAAGAAAATTACTTTAAATTTAAAGATAAAAAAAAGTAAACGAATTAAAGGAATATCACAAGGACAACTAGCTAGCAATAGTTTAAGCTAATATTTACTAACTTTTTTACGAAAAGAAACTATATAAATAAAAGTAATTTTATTATTTTTGGATATATTCATGATCTATTAAACTTTATTTATAATAAGAAGTCTGAAGGTATTCCTAGTATAATTTTTTCTGCAAATTTAAATTTAATTCCAACAAGTAATAGAAATCAAGCATCAGAAAATATTTAGACATAAAACTGGATATTAAAGATATTATGATAAGAGAGAGATCTTTTTAAATTTCTAATTAATAAAATTCCATTCTGAGGCAGTCATATATGCATACCCATATGTATAAAAACGTTATAATAAATTATAATGTACACTGTACTATAATTCAATTACACACAGGTCAGATAAAATTATTAACTTCAAGAAGTTTTATGACAACTGCAAAAACATGAATACCTAAATAAATTTTTAAAACACATTTAAAGCCTAGTATATATATTAATGATTAATTTCTTATCAAATGTCTTTGAATAATGTTATGTATTCTAACGATATTTGATTTTTTAAAAGAAGTTAGATTCTAATATTAGCTGTTTTTTTTAATTAAGAAACTGTTTCAATTATAAATATAGTTTATCAAATAATAAATAGATGGCTATACTAGATATTTTACACTAGACTAGTTTATAAAGTGTTTTCTTAAATATAAACATGAATTATTTTTTTTAGTTTGAATTTTTTCTTAAATTCTTAATAATTTAGTATATAATCATATTTCTACGCTATGAGAAAAATCTAATGAACCCTAAGTTAGAAACTTAAAAATTGATTTAAATGCATGTATTAAAACAAAAGAAGGATCATAATTATATTAATAATTTACATTTCTTAAAATTTTTAATTGGGAATATTTGCTAAGTAAAAAGTTTCTTAAAAGTTTAGTTAAAATTAGGTTATTTCTTTTAATAGGTATAATTCATTTAGTAAGTAATTTGGGATTTGTTTGTGCCTTTGTTTATTTTATTTTTGGTATTAATCATTTTTATAAAGTACTTTCCTAAGTAGAAGGGTTTGGAATCATAAAACATGTTAAATATATATATATATATATATATAGGGTCATTTGGAAAGTTCTATGGATTTTCGATGATGAATAATTATAAAGTAGTACAAATAACTATATAATAATTTTTTTTGAATAACACGAGAACAGTTTTGTTCCATGACTTTTTGCAATAGCTCAGGCAGTTGGAGATTTCTTTTATTTGAAAATCAGCAGGCTTAATTCATGAAGAAGTTATCAAGTTGTTTGATAGTCTCTAAAAAAGGAAACTCCTGGCCATTCAGAGAATTTTAAAGTGACTTAAGAGAAGGGGTCAGGTTTGGTGAATATAGGGAGTGATACAAAATAACCCAACATGATCAATAAGTCGTTGTATGATGTTTATTGCAGCATGCAGCGACCATTGTCATCTGGAAGACAACACCACGATTATTTGTCAGTTCTGGCAGCTTTTCTTCCATTTTTGTTTTCAAAACTGTGATTTGAAAACAACATTTTTCCGAATTTTTTCTCTGAATTGATGGTAAAAAGCTTTTTGTCTGGGTTTTGTTTGGTTGCATTAAATGATATGATACGTAAAGAGTTCTATCTACACTAATTTATTATAAATAATTTAAAATACCTAAGTTGATGTTTACAAGATAAAATCTCCTGTCGCATTTACATATGCTATGCATTTTGGGTGCACGTCGCACGCTGAAAAAGTACTACAACGTACTTGGACACGACGTTCTAGTCGAACGTTTAGTTGATCTCTGAAGTCTCTTCCCTTCGGAAATTTTTTGGATGGAATAAATTGGGCACGCCTTTTCCAAAGAAACTGGACACAATCCTTTGTTTTTGTTGGATAGCTGAATGTAATAAACTTAGCTATTGGTCTCTAAGTACTACAACCGGGGCAGGAATTAACACCTATAAAACTGGAGATCTGATGGAATGGGGAGTTCTTGGTCCTAGAGAGAATCAGATTCTTAAAGGTTTAAATTCATAAGAAACAGTAATGTTGCTTGTCCTTTCTTACGAATCTAACCATCTTTGATGAGTACCATATCCAAATGTAAAGGTGGGGAACCACTAACGAACTTGTTAAGTGAGGTCACCAAAAATTCAAAATAAATAATCCCGTTGTAGTCCCATCACACACAAAGCATTACTTTTTTGGTATAGAGCTCCTTCTTTCGATTTTACTTGGCGTGGATCATTTGGCTTAACCCATTATCTTTTTCTTGTAACATTATTGTGTAGAGTATATTTCTTATCGTTTGTAATGAGCCGATTAAAAAAACAAGCTTCTTCATTTCGTTTCAGCAAGGAATCACGTGCCGAAATTCGAGCAAGTATATTCAACGGTGTTTAAAATAAAGGGTACCCACACATCATAGCGACTTACATACCCAATCTGCTTGAAATGATCGTGTACTGTACTTCTTGAAATATTTTGTTTGTGTCATTGCTCCTTGACTGTGTAACGGGGAATTTCAGAGACTGTTTCGCTTAAGAAGTCCTCCTTTATGGATGATGGTCATCCAAAACGGACATCATCTTCGATGCTGAAATTTTTGCGCTTTAACTTCTCAAACTATTTTAGAACTGTGTCATATGAAATAGCACTTTGTCTGTATACTCTACAATTTTTGCGAGCAGTGTGACTAGTATTCATATCTTTCTTGAAACAAAATAGCATAATATGACGAAAAGGAGCTTTATGATTATACTTTTTTCCAATTTTTAACGTTCAACTTAAGAGCTATTTCCATTCTTAACACTGCACTGAAACAAAAAATTATGTCACTGCACAAGCGATGTATGAATAATTTGTGTATTTCATTGAGAATTTTTCAATAACACACATACATTAATAATTTTCTCTTGATGTTTGTCTGACAAGTATAGTCTTCTTAAAAAAATTTATAATGATTTTGCATTAAATCAATAGAAAATGAGGTAATCTTTAGTATCTCACATCTGGTATACTTAGTGTTGTACAAATAAAAATCATTTGAAATCTCGTGTTTTCTGAAAGAAAATATTTGTTTTCGTGCACTTTTAGTTATTGGCCTTTTTACAGTGAACTGATTTTTCATTTATGAAATCAAGGTCTCACTTCTTTCTTAATTTTTGAAAAATTATCTTAGCATATTTCGTTACTTTTTCATAAAGATTCAATTAAAAAGGAATCAAACAATTTGATTTACAAAGTTTTCTGATTATTGATTTAAAAATTTATTTATGGACAGACATCGGATCATCTCCTACAGTCCAAAACAGAGCGTTAATGCAAAATGATATAAAGTCGTCTGCTCTAAATCGAAACAACATAATCTTAAGTCAATTATTAGATAATACTAAATTCATAAAGTACTGGTTTTGTTCAGAAGAAATTTTTATTGGAACCTTTGGCTAGATTGCATTCGTAAGTCATATTTGTGAAATATTTTTAGAAATTTTGATAAGTTTTGCAGTAACATGAAATGTTTTTATTTTTATTTTTAAGGATATTGGGAAAAAATAATTAATTTATATTTATATATATATTAAGTTAAGTATTAAATTTAAACACATATTAACTCTCATCTACTGTTCTTTAAATATCTTCTCTGCAAAGTCAAAAAAAAATTATTTTCATTTTAAATTTTTAAAAATTAAGAAAATGCTTACTTTACATAATTTTAGATTAAATTGTTTAACACATATCCATATTAATTTAATCGAAGTATTATCACTGATAACACTTTGTTATATATGGTAATGTTTGTCTAATTGATATAAATCTATGTGTGGTTATAAACTCGGGACATTTAACATAAAATATCTTTGCATATAAAATAAGTCTTCTTCAAGTAATATGTAGATTTAAATAGCTCTGAAAATAATTAAAACCTTTTTCATTAATTTTTATTTCATAATAAATTGTTTTTAGATAATTAAAAAGCATTTCGATGCAACTTTATTTGCCTTTTTTCAGAGCAGAGGAGGATACATTGCGTAGAAAGATGTGCTTCAAGTGTTTGTCTGATATAGAGAATCTTCGTAATGGCTATCTCTACAGAAGACGACCTCTTAAAAGAATCACTAAATCTGTAATAAACACAAATTCTTCGTCGTAACAAGAAGGGAATATATAACTTTTCCTTACATATTTTATTTCTGTGTTTGCTCATTTTTGGGAATGCCTTTCTCGCATTTCTAATAAGCAGATTCGGTCTTTACTCTATAAAAAATAGTTTTTAATGTATTTATGTCAGTATTTTCATTCATATATAGATGTTTGGCTTGTAATATTCTTCAATTCTTCTCATCATGTATGTACTTCTGAACATATCATTAGGCGAATTTATAAGGCATTCTTTGATACTTTTCCTTCTATATTAAATCCACTCAATTATTAAAACTTTAATAGAATTGATCTCAATATCAGTATTCTTCATTTGAATAAAAACAACGAGTATCAGTTTTTATTTATTTTGAAGATTGAGAGTACTTTGCACAGTGTTGTCAAACATAAAACCAGCTTCTTAATATAAAGGACGGGGTTTATTTTCCATTATTTTTTCTTTGCAATGCATCCTCTGTAACTCCGTTTGATATTATGAGCCCCATAAGTGTTTTACAAAAATAATTTTCAAGATTAAAACAAAATTTAATTTCTTAACGTCTTGTACATAGAACATAATTTTATGGGTTCAGTCTGAGTTGTTCTTTGACTAATGAGAAGAGTCTTAGTTCTAATAACAATGGTTATATTCTCTTTAAATTCGTTACATAGTATTTCTGAGCTCAAATTTAAAATTATTAAACTCAATAAAAAGTTCATAAGAAAACTTCATGATGATTTCAATTTATCATTTTATGTTTGATGGTAAAGAATTATTGAATTCTGTCTAGAATATTTTTATATTACATTATTTTGACTCATAAACACAAAACCTTTGACATCGAGTTTTTTTTTTTTTATTATTATTATTATTATTATTATTATTTGTACTCCTAATGAAAAATAATGCACAAAAATTTGTATCTGCTAACAAGAAATTGATTTTAAAAAAATGTAAGTAAGTTTATTTTATATTTTTCAGAGAACGATTAAAAAATATTTCAAAATAAAAACTTAAAAATAATATTTGTTATATATTATATACTAAATGAAACCTACATGTAATTTAGCAAGCATGGTATCGAAAGAAACCTTCTCTCCCTCTCTCTTTGTATGTGTGTGTGTGTATGTGTATTTGTGTGTCAGAAAGAAAACATAATCTCAACAAGTTCAAGAAGTTTCTTGATGAATAATTGAATCATGATATTAGGTCTAACGTCCATATTGTGCTTATGCAATTGGCTTTCATTTTCGAACATATCCAATTTATTCTAGATTGAGTTCATGTTTAATGAACTTTATGGATAAATTATTCTTCAAAATGGACAAAAAAGTTTCTCAAAGCAGTTTTTAATAATCTTAACCATCTTAAATGAAACATTATAAACCTGAAAAATATAACTGGTACAAAGATATATGAAGATCCTAAAGAGCTGCAAACAAACACTAAAAAACTCAAAGTTATTGTTTTATAAATAACTAACTCTTCAAATAGATAAAAAATTTAAGCAATACCACATATAAATTCATTCTATAATAATGTAGAGCCACCATGGATTTAAGAATGGTCTTGTTTATTTATTCATTCCTCGGTCATCTGAAAAAGATACAGGAGGCTCTTGCGTTAGGGCAGTGCTTCCCTAACAATATACTGTAGATTAAGCATTTCTAGGAGGTAAAAATCCTATTCTACTTACACTCTGAAAAACTCTTTTCCACTTTACACTCTGGATTTATCTACATGCGATATGTTTTTGTATCGTAGGAAAATATTTTACAATGCAACACTTATTTCTCATCTAAGAATGAGATAAAGAAAAAAAGTAATGCAGTCATTGAAGGAACTTGACATTTTAGTATTTATATTCTTTTTTCCAACAATAGAACATTTAAGTTAAATGTTTTGGTTATTTCTGTTGATTGCTTATAAAGGTTGCACTTAGAAACAACATGAGAGTTATTGACGACGGACCATCGACCGCGGAAGAATATAATACCGCGGTCGTAGAATCTCGGTTAGTTATGATTCCGTCGAGCCGGGGATTCGAGACCTGATTCCACTAAAGACACGCCGTGAAACGGGGCTGATTCTCGTTAAATCTGTTCGGGGCCCAAAGTCCTCCCATTGGCTTGGTATGGAAGTTTGGAGAAGGAGGGGCCTGCTCAGGAGTCGTCCTCGTCACTTAACCAAGGTTCAAAATTGAGAGGCCGTCGACAACAACCTTCACGTTCCTTCTTAGTGTGACGTTAATAAACAATCACCAACCACCTATGACAACGGACCTCGTAAATTTTAACCAAGATCAAGTGATGAGGAGGATGTCTAAGCTGGCACCCAGATTTCTCAATTGTTCTAAATGGCATATGCATATGAAGAATAATAATTTCTTCGGAATGCAAACTTAAACTCCCTGTATTTTTTTTTTTTTTTTTTTTTTTTGCTGTTATAGTGTACTATGGTAGTTTTCAATCTTACTATTTATTTTCACAATTGTAATGATTATAATGATCACTAGCTGTGAGACTTATCAAATCATTGTACTTCTGAAGATAACGATTAAAAACGAACAGTCGTTATTTTTCTTAGTTATTCTCATATGAAATGCAGGTAATGAAAAATTATTACATGATCAAAAGAATGCAAATTATGGAGTCCTTTTTCCTACATGTAGGAAATATTTCTCTTCATCCTAAATATTGATTCAAATTTAAACTTAATTTGGTAGTTGCGTTATTTATGAGTTAATTATATAATTAAAGTTACAGAAGGGGGAAGAAAGAACTACCTTGAGTTTAGGTGGCTATAAGCCCGCCAGAAAATCTACTTAGGAAGATGGGGAAACAACAACGCATCTCCCGTCCGTGATTAGCTTAGTAAGAAATCACAACTCTACCCGGTATCTCGAACTGAACTGAGATGTTCGAGAGGTAGGTATAAAAAGTGTGGTGTTAGTGGAGCGCTTTGATTAGTCAAGCTCTCCTCCCCATCCTTGGTCCATTTGCAAATTGAAAATTTTCGAATAAGTGCTATTGAAGATTACGTAGTATTTTGCTTTCAAAGGTCTAGAGGAAATGTATTATGTTCTGTACTTAGAAAAAGTTGGTAATTTGGGGGAGTTTGTGGAAGAAGGAGCTAAATGCCTTTCAATATATAGCAAATAATGTTTCGATTCTTAATTCGTGATATATGACTTCCCCTGGTACAAGGCAGGGAGCGTTAACCATTTCTCTTGAAATAATTTCCGGAAATTGCAATTTTTTCAAGTGATTCATGGCTGTAGCTCTCCAAGTTTGCGAAACGTACAGCATGGCAGATATGATTATGGATTCAGAGAGCAAAACTTGAAGCGTAATTGCAAGTTTACTTTTCCCAGAAATAAGCTTATAAATGAAGAGTCATTAAAAGTTGTAATTTTTTAACAGAAACAAGACTTTAAAGTTTCTATTCTTCAAAATATGTTTCACATACAATCGAATAAAAATATTCTATTGAACCTTACAACGAACAACAACAAGAGCTTAGCGGATCGGCAAATAAAATGGCCAAATGTGATTTCCACTATTTAGAGCAGTGATTCCCAAATTTTTTGACTCATGCACCCCATTTTATGAGTGTATTAATGTCCGGCTCAATGTTTGTAAGTAGCAACTGCAAATCTCCACGAGCATTTATTTTCTTGTAAGTTTCTTTTTTTATTTATTTATTTATTTTTTGATAAGGTCACTGAATCCACATTCTGCCAAATAGGAAGACGGGAAAGCAGTCAACAACTTCTGTACAATAACCCATAATTCAGGATATAACATCGTGATCTGCGTTTGTAACCAGAATTTGTGGTATCCTTGTTCAAACATTATTTTAAATTCCTCATTTGAGGATTTTTCAATAAGCTGTTCCTGTATAAGTATGAATGGAATTTATTTATTTTGTATAAGTATGAATGG